>JAABNV010011531.1:0-11703 GCA_033439845.1 Ispidina picta | reverse complement strand
AGCAGGAGACTCCACAGCCTCTCTGGGCAGCCTGGGCCAGGCTCTGCCACCCTCACAGGGAACAAGTTTCTCCTCACCTTGAGCTGGAACCTTCTCTGCTCCAGTTGATCCCTGCAGACAGAGGGGGGCTTCACATACTTATCCTCTGGATGCTCATCCCTACCCAAGTTTTCCTCCTAATGAACCAGGTCATCTTGTCTTGTGTTCATTTCATTGCTTCCCCAAATGCAGCAGAATGGTTCCTGCCTCAAGGCTCCTTCCTGAATGAGACAAGTGCATCATGATTTGGTGCAAGAAAAAAGCTACCACTTGTCAGAAAAAAGAAACCAGGGATATCAGAGATGCAGTAAATGCATTCTATGGATTGCATGGCTCTTAAAGTAGGAAAAGGAGAGAGGAGAGGAGGAGAGGGAAAGTGTTCACAGAACAAAAATGTGATCCATTGTTCAGTGTGTCAGTGCAAGGCCTTGGTGAGTGTGAATTCCTCAGGAGAACAGTTCTCCTCACAGCATGACCCAGAGCCAAGGTTCAGGCTCCTGCTGAAGGTAACGTGGCTGGCCATGGAGAAACTGCTTCCCTGTGAGGGTGCCAGAGCCTGGCCCAGGCTGCCAAGAGAGGAAACTCATAGCCATGACAATAAACAATCATAAAGCCAACTCAGGTCAAATTAATGAGCAATTCTCAAAGAGCAAAGCAAGGCACTGAAGGTCTGAGGTAAATCTATCACAAAAGCCCCAAGACAGTCACTCCTGGGAGATTTTACAGAGCTGTTCTCCAGAAGCACCACGTGCTCTGTGGGTTCCACAGGGAAATGAGGATATTTCCTCTGCCACTGCCCTCGATTTACTCACCAGGGCTCCAGTTTTGCACTCCTGAACAGAAATACTGCTGTGCTTCATTTTACACTGGCAAAGGTTTTGGCCAAACACGTTAGAAATTGTTCTAGGTGTGATCAAATTTGCTGCTGCTGTTAGAGAAATGTGTTTATTGATTGATTTTCTGAAGGAGTACAGATTATCTGATGTAAAAATAGCTTTTCCTATCCTACAGTCCAGAAGGAGTTAAGCCAGCACCAAAATGAATCAGAGAAGTATTTTTGGAGACTCTGCTTTGGGAAGGGGCAAGCTCACTTGGTTTCTGTTTCAGCTGAAAGCAGCTTTGCACTGACACGTCTGGATCAGGATTTCACTGCCTTTTTCCAGCCTGCTGGACACCTTCCACCCTCCCCAAAGGCTGCAGAGACACCCAAGCAGGAGTGAGCACAGAATGCTACTTTGGTGCAGATTTCTCCTTGGGGCTTTATAAAGGAGGCCTGGACACATTTTTGTGTAGAGGTACAGGACAAATTTATGACAAAGGAGAGGAGCAGTAAAAGCAAATTTATGCTCATTGTTGTCATTCCTGGCAGCTCTAGCAGCAAGCAGCCCAGCTCTGTCCACTGGCTGAGGCTCTCCTGTGGCTCAGAGCTGCCCCAGCCCAGCAGCTTCAGGGAACTGGAATTCACTGCTCCTGTCAGAGGGGTCTCAAAGCCTCAGCCACTCCCAGCACTGTGCTCCTGCTCACCACACCTCAGACACAGAGGATCTGGGGAAGAGTCTTCTCCAAAAGCAAAATACATTTCTTTTCCTGATGAGTTTTCACTGAAAAACTAGATAGTTTAGTGTAGGCTAGTTTGTTGCTTTGTTTGTCCCTTTTTTTCTTGGTGTTATTTTTTTTTATTATTCTATTTTAAACTCTAGGTGTCTTTCCTCAGATTCTTTTCACCAACTCTGATGGTTTCTATTCAGTGCCACTGCCATAACCTGAGGCCAGGAGCTGGGAGACACCAGCAGCTGCACAAGAAGCAGAATCCCCTGAGCCAAGCAGTGCTCAGAAGCAGGAGCACAGTGACTCCCACACCTCACCTGCAGCAGCTTCACCCCCAGAACAAGCCACTCACCCACCTAAGAACTGCAGAAACATCTGTCCTTGGAATCAGAAAAAGCCAGGGGAAAAAATAAAGAGCTAAAATAGATCCCTGCTAGAAAACAGCACCTTTCTAAAATCAGATTTTTTTCTGTACCAGATCAACCACCTTTCCACTGACTGCTCACACTGACAATATTATCTTTTCATTTGGAGTCTGAGACTCCTTTGCTCTTACTGCTAAACAACATCTTCCCATGTCACCTAATTAAGCACAAAGGGTTGTCCAACAGATTCTCACAGCTCCCCAGTGCTGAGGGACTGCCCAGCAGCTTTACTCCAGTGATTTTCACCTGTGACTCTGGTCACCTCACACAGCCATCAACCCAAGAGGTTCAGCTGCTCCATCCTTTCCAGATCACAAAGAAATAGCCATAAAAAGGAGCCCTCTTTCTGTCTTTTCTGGCCTGCTGGGTGATGCTTTAAAAAGGTGCATTATAAAACAAGTGGGTTTAGAAGGAAGGCAATGAGCAAAACTAAATAGAACATAATTTATAACTAAAATCCAGTCATTCCAGGATTCCCCCAAAACTCCTAAGCTTCAGAGACAACATTCAGTGGGGTTCAGTGATCCTGGGCTGCCTCTGTTACAACCTTGATTCATTCTGGAATTCTCCAGCAGTGAACTGCTTTTGACTCCAATCTTCCCCAGCACTGCCAATCATCTTTTGCTGGCCTGGGAATGCAATTGTGGAATGACATCATTGTTTTCAAGTTCCCTCTGAACCCAGAAAACTCTCTTTTTTCCACAACCACCAAGAATTAAGGAAACTTTTCTTGTTCAAAACAGACCCTACTGGAGTTCACTGAGTAACACGAGTGGATGCACTTAGAAATACCTGGAGATTTTGCTCCCAGCTACCAAACCACTCACAGTATCACAGAAATCTTGTGGATTCAGAGCAGCCATCAGCCTGAGAAAGCAGTTTTTCCTCCCAAGATGCCAGTCCCTCTCCCTGAGGATGCAAGAGCAGTAACTACCTGCAGTGTGGGGTTTAACTGCAATCAACTGGGCTCCACTCCTTTCCCTGCATGAAACCCTGGGGAATGGACACACTCCATAGGTGAGAGCACACCTGGAGATGCTCGTGCAGACTCCAGTCCCCCTCTGGAAGCCACCCTGTGGTTGTAATTGCCATGTCTGCACAGGAGAAAGCAGAACCAGATCAGCAAAAGCAGCTGCACAAGGATGAAGAAGGTGTGAGAGTAAATCCATGTTTGTTGTGTACTCCTCACCAGCACTGCATGCTAACTGATGCACATCAGCCAAACCAATGATTTTCTGAGGGTTTCAGAAGAGCTTTCAAGCTGGATGATGTTTAGGCAAGGGAGAAAAGTGGCAGATTGGAAGGAATTTTACAGGCTAGGAAGGAAAGAGATCTCCCCTCTGACTTGCTGCAAGCACTGGGGAGAATCCTCATCCCCCTCATTGCTGCTTTGTCAGGAATAGAAACAACACCCCATAAATTCCTGATAACTTCTCACCAGCCAACACTGCAGTGAGATAAACACAGAATTTCTGCTGCTTCCAGCCAGTTCACACCCTGCCACCCTCCACCACCCAAGTTTCCTAGGGTTTGAGTTACTGCCAGGCTGGAGCTGCTTGTCTCAAACCACCCCTGCTGTCCTAGGCTGCTGCTTGTTGGTATTAGTGTTATTCCAGATGCTCTGCAGAGTTCCAGAGTGGAGCCAGTTGTGAAATTCTCCCTCCAAAGGGGCCCTTGTTGATTCCTGCAGCACTTGCTCCATGGAAAGATGTGACTCATGCCCCATTCATTCATTGAAAAATCCTCTGCAGCTCAACAACTTCTGCAGTTGCTGCAGCCCTGTTCTCTGGGTGTCAGCAACTGGGGCTGGCTTAGCTGGAAGTTCTCTCCCAGCACAGGAGCTGCATTATCCTTCAGCCCTATCAATCAGGTGCTGGTCAGCAAAGCTTCTCCAGGAGGCAGGAAAAAAAGGTGTGGATTTATTTCTTTCTCACTGACAAGCAACACCCTGTTCCCACAGCTGTTATCTCGTGGAGTGTTCAGAGGTTATAGACAGGAATTTCCTGGAAATGAGGGAATTTTAAGCTTCAGTAAATTCCTACAGACTGGGTAGAGGGGTGGGTTCCTAGTGAGGGTCCTCAGGCTGCTGCTCTGATGTGTGGTTTCATTTTTCCCTCCTGCTTGGAAGCATCCTGGGTGTGCAGCTTTAGGTTAAGAAAGGCTGGGAATTAAAACTCCATCCCGAGGTAATTCTGGAGGAAGGAGGATGAACTGAGAGCAGGGTGACCACCAGCTGCCAGCAGCTGGGGAGAGGCTGGGGGGAGCAAGGTGCCCCAGGTGAAGAGAGGCTCCTGGAGGAGCAGGAATGCTGGGAATTCTGCCTTCTGACAGGTCAAGGAAAGGGCAATTTGTGAGATCAATAAACAGACCTGCCATGATTATGGATTAACTCAAGCTTCTTGTCACCCTGAGACTGCTGCTGAAAAGAGAGCAGATCTTTGGACCTTCTACAACAGGCTGGCTTAGATTTCTGGAGTACCAGAGAAAATACTGATGATATTTCAACAAAATTGGTATTTGAAGGGGAATGTGCAGGGAAAGGAGGAAAAAGGGAGATAATCACCATGGAATTTCAGCTTTTCCCAACCTCTGTTTTCCTCAGAGTATTGCTATACCTGAGCTTCAAGAAGAAGGACCATCCTCTAATAAAGTGTTTTCAAAAGTTTGTTCCACCATCCAGCTGCAGATAAAATGTCATAAACTTCAGCAGATGAAGGAAGTCTTTTAATTGATCTACTTTTATGCACTCCTGGAAGCTGGTGTGACTAGTTTCCCATTTCAGGGAGCTGCTTCTCCCTGATCATTGCCCTCTACAGCTTTGTGTACCAGATCTGCTGCTCCAATATTCAGCATTTTCCTACCTCTAAGGTGTAGGAGAGAAGAAGGTGGCTGGAGTTCCTCACCAGCAGGGCAGAGCATTCCTCCCAACTCCACCTTTTCCAGGCATCTGCAAACAAAGCTGCTCAGTGGTATCCCTCAGTTCCACCAGGAGCATCTCTGGGGGGAGACTGACCCATCAGAAGTGAGGTCACCTGAATGTGAGCCTCCACAGTACACTGAGATTGTGGAAAGCAAACTTAAAGTGAATTAATCATGTCTTTTGCTTTGTCTTCAGCAACAGGAAAACAAGCATGAGATTTAAGCACAAAATCCCTTCATTTCTGCAGCTGTTTGGAGTTTCTGGACTAAAAAAATGTTGGCAAAAGTTAACAGAAGTATTTATCAGTGCTGGTCAGGAACTATTTTATACACAGAGTGTCAGTGACCGGGTTCCTGCACTGCAAGTGCAAGTTAAACTCTTCCCATTCTTGTGATAATAGAGTTTCAACACTAAAGTTCTTTCCCACATCTCCAAGAATCCAAAAACTCACACTAGCCTGCCAGAAATGTTAACAAGTTTGTCAGTTCTTACAAATATCCAGGATCTGTGTGCTGCATCTTCTTACAGGAAATAAATACACCAAAAATAAAAGGTTTTCTAGTGCTGCACCTGAAAATAAAAGCATTTCCACTGGTGTTGAGTGTTCCAGTCCCACAGCCACCCTGTGTGAGTTCCACATGACCTCCCTCAGAAAATAACTGCTCTGCTCACTCAAATATTAAGAACTTGCATCCAGATCTGTCCTCTTCACTGGAAAAGGAGTTAGCAACAGGCTGTGAGTAGGAAAAAAAGAATCAATAGACCCTGATAATGAGATCTGTCCTACATGTTGCTAATCAATTATTATTAAATATATAGAGATGTATTACAGGAGGTGCTGCACATGTTCCTAATCTTGCAAGGCAATGGTTTCTATTCCTATTTTACTAATAAGGTCTTGTGAGGAAGGGTGAACTCTGTTTAAACCACCATTTATCTTCATTTCATATCCTGCCAAGTCCCTAAGCAAGGCCAGAAGGGCATGAGGCTTTTGTGCAATAATCAACTAGTCCCTGCTCAGAAGGTTGCTGATATTATCTCTCCTGCACTGATAGAGCATCTGCTTTCTACCTCATTAATCACTCACATCAACGTGCTCTAAACCCTCTTCTTAGCATCTTACACAGACAGTATTTAGCTCCTTTTGGTCTGATGTCTTTGACAGGCTCTGCTCTTCCCACTGTCATGGCACAATTGTTGTCCTTGGAATCCATCTAATTCAGCAAGCTATACAAAGTCATTTTCCACTCCTCTTTTGATCAGATTCTTTCACTTTTGAAGCAACAACTGACATGCAGGTTAGACAGATTTCTCTGCTATGTCCTTTCTATTTTTCTTTGTTCAGTCCTTTAAGAAGTCAGGAGAAGACCTTGGGGGTACCAGAAGCCACGGAGCCCTTGCCCTGTGCTGGGTGCTCTGCCTCAAGAGCAGCAGCAGCAGGAGGCAACTCTGAAACCTCACCCTATGTCACATTCCCCCTCACTCTCCAGTAATAGTCAGAGGTTAATTCTTCATTTCTGCAGTGCTCGAGGTAATTAATCTTCCTCTCTCCAAATGCTAGCAAGGAATTGATAAGAATGCAGCCAGGAATGCAGGCAATTTCCATCCCTACAAAAAGGCTTTTCTAACCATTTAGCACCTTGTTCCTCTCTATTAATGCTTTTTTTGCACTCCCATTTCAACCACACAGGTGTGGAAACTCACCTGTGGTACCTGAAAAGAAGCTGCAGAGGCCATGGCAGGTTTCTAGCAGGCAGTGGTGTTTATTCAGATGCATACTAGGACTGAAATAATTCTAAGTATGCTGAACTTGAAGCTGTTCTTCTTTGTCAGCACCATGATAAATTCTTTTCAAGCTTCCATAGAAGGGCTGGGATTTTTACAAGCCTTGCAATGTCTATTAATTTTAGTTGTAATCCAGTGTCTAGAAGTATTTGATTGCTGAACTGAAAGGCAGCACTACTGTAAGAGTCATGTTGTCAGTGATCACCTCATACTTCTCTGAGGTCTTTCAGAAGGGCAGGCAGATGATTTATAGCCAAGGTGAACAGCTGGAAAATGAAACTCCTCCTTTTTTTGTCTTTTCTCAAACCACGTTTCTTCACCTTTGATTTGCTGTCAGTGCTTTGGATATAAAGGTACAGCAACAAAAAGTCCATGGCAGCCCCAGGGATGCCATGAAAGGTGGTGCAAGGTCAGCCCTGGACAATCAGAGAGGGACAACAACAACTAAAAATGCCCTAAACCTATAGCTGTAGCTTTTGTAGCCAACTCATTCCCTCTGAACCAAGGCTGCTCTTGGCACTGTGACTGCACAGGCAACTGGCTTCACCACAGCTTGCAGTCACAGCAGTGCTCATGTCAATACCTACACTTGATGAACAACTTGTAGAGGTCATTTTTCTTGGGCTCTCTCTTTCATTTGCAATGCTGGCCTTCTTAATTAAGCTATTAGGAGCATTATGTAGGCAGTGATTGATCTAGCCAACAGTAAGAATCTAAAGCAATTAAAGAACCAAGAGAGGCTAAGTCATTCTTCAATACAGCTGATTGAGGCTCTGAAAGTCAATTCAACCTCAGGAGCTTGGTCAGAGGGACAATTGAGGCAGTTAAACACGTGGTTATTAGACCATCTAATGACTTGGGCACAGCAATACAGATGGAAAAATGCATCAAATGGGAATTCAAACTGACTGTCATACAACCCAGCCACTGGCAAACAAGCCTTGTCTCTGTAGCACAGTCATCAATTGCCCTGAGTGCCACTGATGGCAGAGAATTCTGCTCCAGCTCAGACTTGTGCCCATAAAACAGTGTAAAATTAGTCTTAGACTTAATTAGTCTAAGAGTTTTCTTATAATGAAGGAACAGGGGGTTCCTATTTCAGCCTGTGTGAAAAGTAAATAGAAAGGGCCACAGTAAAAGCCCTCTCCACAAGCTGGGAAACCTGCTCTGGTTGGTGATTACCACCCTCATTTTACTCTCTCATCCCAAAGTTACAACCCAAAAGCACTAGCACGTGAACAGCTAGAGGGTGTTGACAGTTCCAGCCACTGTGCACACACTGCTTTGGCTCTGGGGCCCAGGGAGAGCTCTTTTCCAGCTCTCAGTGCTCTGACCTTGGCCTGTGACACAGAGAAGATGATGGAAAGAACTTTTGCTGCTAAGTGATTTTGATTATTCACTCCAGTCAGCACCCAATGGTTGGGGACAAGACTAGGCTGCTACTCAGAGAAAGAATTTCTCAGTTAATTAGCAAGCCAGACAGCAAGATTAATGGAATTGATGTAAATGTTTGACCAAGAAAGCCCCGAGGTACCTGTGAAACCAATAGCTGGGTATCACAAAATCAAACTGCAGGGTGGAATTGATCTGGTTCTGAAACTCCTCCTGGCATGACAAACAGCTGTGGGGACAGCACGTGCTTGGAAGCTTGGGATGGCAGGGAAGATTCTCTTTGCCCTGCCAATAGCCCAGAAAAGAGTAGTTGTTAGACCCAAAGCTTTTTGCAAGATATGGAGGAAAGACCTTGAGAAAAGTCTCCTTTAGGCCAGTCAAGCAGAGGATTTTAGTGTAAGTTGATCTAATTCCTCAATGATCTGTAAATGCACACTCCTTTGCAGACTGCAGTGTAGTCTAAACCTCTTTCTACTCCTTCAGGGCTTCTACCAGCACCACTTGAGCAGCTCAGGGCTGGAGAAGGGCTTTGTGGCTCTACAGCAAAACTCTGCAGCCCCCCACAGCTGTTTTCAGACAGATGTGATGGCAGCTGGAGGAGCAGAAGCTCCCCCTGCTCCAAATGCTGTCCAGCCACACTGGAGTCAGGCTGCACATCACCCCAGAGCTGGCTGAGGAGCAGGTCTGCACAAACCTGAGCTGCTGCCTCAGTGCTGCCTGTGCCCTGAGCTGTGCCCTGGCCAGCCCCAGGGGCACCTTTCCACCTTCACTCCCAAAGTGCCTCCTCTATTCATCCTACAGCTCACATCTCTGCCATCTGTGCCATGGTGGAACTGGGCAGAGCCCAGGAGCAGCACCCAGTGCCTGTTGTTGATGAAGCCATGCTGAACACACCAGTAAATGTCAGCTCCTGAGGAGGGAAACCCCACCACATGATTCCCAGACTCCTCCAAACCAATCATCACCTCACTGAGCATCTGACATGGCAAAGCTATGTGTGGCCCAGGGCAGTTTCTGGGACAAGAGAGAACAAGTAGGTGTTGGGAAGCAGCTCAGGGCTTTGTTCAGCCTGCAGTGAAACGGGTCAGCTGCTGAAACCTCTGTGCACAGCTGGATGGACCCAGCTTGCTCTCCAACAGCTGGAATGCCACAGGATTCCTGTCACCAACCAAAACCAAAGGAAACCCAAGGCTGCTCCTGGCTGAGCTGAGGAGCTCTGTGAGCTATTCTGAGAGCAGAGCTGCCAATCACTGCCCCCCCACTGCTGGTGATGACAGCCCCAGGGACAGTGACCACAATCAGCATGGAAATCATCACAGGACAGACACACACTCCCCTTCCCATTCTGCTTCTGCTCCTGCCTCTCTGGGCTCACCCAAGGGTATTTTTTATCCTGTAGCATAAAATCCTACTCAGACAGGTCTCTACCTGACCCTGGGAGGACTCTCTTACCCTCCAGAGCACTGGCTGGGATACTGCAAAATGGATCTGTGTTTTTTTTCTTCCCAGATGTGCAACGTTTGCTTTGGAAGCATCAGAGATATTTTCAGTGTTTCTCAGCCAAATAATTCACGTTGCTCTGGATTATTTATTTATCCTACCAGGAACTTCCCTTCTAGTTCCTTAGCCAAATAATTCACATTGATCTGGAATATTTATTTATCCTATCAGGAACTTCCCTCCTAGTCTGGGGATATATCTGTCTACCAGCATTTATCTCATTCTTTCTTTTGCACTGCTGACAGGAGTATTAAATGATAGTTGGCCTAGGAACACACCTCGGGATGAATTCCCATCTGCTACACTTGGAGATCCACTGCTAAACCAGGTTTTTATTCCATTTACAGAGTACTGTATTCTGTTAATCATTCTGTTCTCCCTGACAGTTTCCATACTGCTGTGCACTGTCTAGTTCACTTTCACCTTCTTTTGTGGCTGGACAAACCTATAAATAAGGTTGAGACTCTAAAAGCTGTTGGGTCTAAATATAGAAGGAGTTGAATAGTTCAGGCCACAATGAACCTGGTGATTTCACCAAATGGCTGGGCAGAGAGGCAGATCTCAGATTAACTCCAACATTTTCTCAGCATTTCCTCATGGAGAGAGGTCTGGGAGCCAGAAGGGTTTGTGAAACATCCAACTGTCCATCTACTGAACACAAGACTCCAGGTTGTCAGGAGCCTTCCACGTCCCTCTGCCAGCTCTCTCCAGAAGCCCAGGCAATCACTTGTGTTCATCAGCTAACTTTCTAACTGCTTAATTCAATAACTCACATTCCCAAAGTCTCTATTCTGATCTATTTGAACAAGGTTCTCCTCTTACTTCAAAAATACTTTATTTAACCTTTTCTTTCCCTTTCCTTTCCCCTTTCCACTCCTTTCCCCTTTCTACTCCTTTCCTTTATCCTCCTACCTTTTTCCTTCCCTTTTTTTCTTTCTTTTCAGCTTCCTTTCCCTCTTTTCTTTCTTTTCACACCCCTGCTCTAAATGCCACTCCACATACAGCTTGCTGAGCTGTCCTGGGTATTTCCCAGTACCCTTGGAATGAGCCAGCAAACGACTATGAGGTGAGCAGAAGACCCTCAGACAAGCTGTAGTAGAAATTCCACAGCAGAGGAAGGCAAGGGGGGATAAAACTAAGCTATGGGTGCATTCTTTCCTGTGCTAAGTCACCATTATATTCCTGTTTAGTTTCCAGCACTCACAGTGAGATTCTGGCCCATCTCTTGGGAAGATTAAGAGAGGTAAAGCCCCAAAAATCCCCAAGCAGGGAGGAAACAGGTGCACACAACCCAGAGCCATCAGGTACAATGTCTCAGCCACCATCACTAGCCTGCTGCATGTTTTCCAGAGCTCTGGCTCTGCAATCCAGCCCAGGGAACTGTTTCATCAGGAAACATTTCATTTTACAGCAGCTTTCCTGGTCCATCAGTATTCTCAGTCAGGCTGTGGAGTTCAGGTCCAGTGGAATGAATGGAAAAAAGCTGCTAAAGGCCAGTCCTGTATGGATCAGCTCCCTTCCATGCTCCTCACTCAGCCTTTCTTTGAGCCTGGGGGAAGATCAGCAGGTATCTGTTCCCACTCTGTATTATCTAAGGATTCTCATTTTCATCTTCCCATTTGAGGAGTAAGTAATACTCCTGTATCACTTAGCTCCTCTATTAGCACTGAATCTCCTGAGCCCCTTTAAAGTGGATTCTCAGATTCAAATCAGCTGTCCTCACAGTCTCTTCATTCAAAATGCACTGAAAAGCACTGAGAGGGAACTGACTGTTGGGATAATTATCCTGATATCTCAGCACAGTGAAAAGATACACGCATCCCTTTCATGTCTCTGGCATTCTAAGGGGTTAGCAGTTCAAGGCTGCTGTCTCTGATCCAGAAACTACAAGTGAAGCTATCCCAGGCTCACTGGTTTTCAAAAATATTAGAGAAAAAAATAGAAGAAAAAAAAAAAAGGAAAAAAAAAAGAAAAAAGTGTTCAGTGTATTATTGTGTATTTTATTACATCACTGGGAAGTTTCCTTCCTTCCTTCCTTCCTTCCTTCCTTCCTTCCTTCCTTCCTTCCTTCCTTCCTTCCTTCCTTCCTTCCTT
>JAABNV010011530.1:61284-72397 GCA_033439845.1 Ispidina picta | reverse complement strand
TCCTGCTCAGGCAGGGGGGTTGGACTAGGTGATCTTCTAGGTCCCTTCCAACCCCTAATATCTATGAATCTATGAATTATTAATAGAATTAAAAATCAACTGGGACTGGGAGAAGTCATGTAAACAATACAAGGGTGTTTGGTACACAGTGCCTGAGGCACTGGAAGTCCTTTTACTGTAGACTACTGGATGTATTTGGATGGCAGTGGGAGGTTACCTAGGCATACCCTGCTCTTTAATCCTTTTGATAATCTCTTTTGCTATCCAAAAAATGAACTTGAGGTGAGGTGGTCCTTATTTTACTATTGATGTCTATAATATACAGCCATACCTCCAAGATAGTCACCTCAAGCTCCCACTTAGTTGGTGGAGAGAAATCAGCCATTTAAAGAGACTTCAAAGAAATTATTAATTTGATGATAGATGCCTGTTCTAGACTGAGATTATGAAGACTTGTTTATGAAGGCAGCCCAGATGACTACTTCAGGTATAGAGTTATAAATCCTGAGCTAGCTGTGCTTGCTCCTTTCTTCCAGCTAAAAGGGAAGTTTTGAGTCACTAGTCAGATGTGGCTGTAGTCTGCTTTTGCATCATTCTCAGTGGTTTTGTAGTTCTGCATTTGAAAGACTGATTTATTTCCAACTAGACTTTTCTATTTTAATACAAGTCATTCTTTTTTTCAAGTCTCACCAGTTATTCCTAGTGATATCTTAGACCAGGAAAAACACATTACTAATCTTGCTGAAAACCTAACTCTTAAAATTTCTAGCAGAGATTTCACCAAGCACAGGAAATCTTAAGCAAGCATCATTATTATTTATTTTCCTTAACACAAATTCCTAAATCATCTGGCACTAGCATTTATGTTTCATGTGTTTCTTCTTGGTGATAACCTCCCCAGTGTATAATGGAAAATGGGCAGACATTGAATAGTAATCTAGCCATTTTCTTAACGTAATTGTCTTGGAAGAAGTATGCAATAAAATAAATCACTGGAGACAGTAAATGCAAGAAAGACATATGGGCAAAAGCATAGAGTATGTGTTGAAATAAATCCAGTATTTGCTATGTGGGGAACAGATACTGCCCTCTGAGGTACCAAAAAAATTAATTAGGAGTAATCTTTTCAGTTGTTTGTAAGCTATAACATGACCTTTAGCAATGGCTCTTACTGATCTGCACTCAAGTTTGTTCAAACCAAACCAAAGAGTTTCCCTGACTTGAATCAACACTGGGTCAGGCCCCAGCTGCTTCTGTATGGGGAACATCTATGTGCCATGGGGAGAAGGCAAATGTGAAAAGCTTAGCTACTGATGGGAATTTCTAGGGATGAAATCTAGACCAAATCTAGTGTCTAACTTCATTTACAGATAGTGTTTTCTAAATTACAGTTCAAGCTGTGTAACTCAGTTTTTCATTCTGCAAATAGGAAACCTTGTTGCCAGAAATTAAATTGATTACAGAGTATTAGGTTTTACAGCTAGATTGGACAAAAGACCAAGTAGTGAACTGAAAGAAATTAAATTTTTTCTCATTATTTAATTCTTTCTAATGCCATTTTTTTCACCAAATTTGATCCCTCCAAATTCAGAGCCTAAAGGTGGCATTTTAATGTGGGATTTCTTCAAACTTTTTTTTTTTAAAGAAATCTTTATTTTTAAAATATATATTAACTGTCTCAAGGAGTAATGACTTCAGCAATGTGGAGATACCACAAAGATTAGGACACCAATTAGTGTCAGTGCATTTCATTCCTGCATTCATAAGCAATCCTTAACTAATGCAAGTTTTTGTTCTGCTTTAACAATGAAAATGCTGAATTTGCTTTGAGTGATACATAAATTATTAGGATATCAAAGGAAATTTAAACCTCGTCATATTCTAAATGCTAAGTGGTATTTTTTTTTTAATATAATTTATTTTTATTTTGCAGTTAAATAAATTGATATCTATTTTTTTTAGCAGTCAAGAGTAAACAACAGCAGTTCAAGATGCAAAAGGGTAGGTTTAGACTAGGCATTAGGGAAAAGTTTTTCACTGAAGGAGTGGTCAGACACTAGAACAGGTTGCCCACGGAGGTGATGGAGTCACCATCCCTGGATGCATTTAAGTGTCATTTGAATGTGTTTTTGAGTGACATGGTTTAGGGGTGAACTTTGTAGAGTAGGACTGATGGTTGGACTTGAAGATCCCAAGGGTCTTTTCCAACCTGAATGAATGATTCTATGATTCTAAGAGGAAATATTTAGGCTATCAAGGAAAGAAATGAGGAAAAAAAACCCCAAAAACCTCTTATGAATAATTATTGGCTCTACATGGTAAATAAATAAGTTGTAGCTTTATAAATTGCAGTAGTAAAGAACAAGTTGTAACAGTAAAAGTTTTAAAGCACTGCAGACAGCCTTTCTTATTTTTGTTCTTCATGAAGCTGATCATGCAGCTTTTGCACTGCTTTTGCGATTACATCGAGGGCAGTTGTACCTGGATAAATTGAATGATCAATCATTGTACTAGGAGTTAAGTGATATATTTTAAAATTAATTCACCTTCAACATTTTCTTAAATACAAAGTTGAAAATCTTTTATGCTCAAGAGGTAAAAGGAGTGATGTAAGAGTTTTTCTGCATAGCAGTCCCTCAAAAAGAATCCATGTTATTTCTGAATATTTTATGGAAATTTACTTTTTATTTCATTATAAGTTAATAAAAATGCATTGTGTAGATTAATATCCAGGTGGAGCTGAAAGGGCTAGGTGAATTTACAAGCCACCACACAAAAAAATCTGATTATTGACAAAGAGTAAATGTTTTTAGTAAACACATTAGTTAGGCTACTAGTTAAATCCATTTGTGGTATAACACAGCTGTACCAGGTACTTTCTAAAGAGGAGAAACAATGCAAAATAAATAAATCTCAGTTAAATTTTTCGTGATCTTCTTGTTCTCTTCATGTGTCTTTTTGACTGTAATTGACACACATGGATGATGGCTTTGCTTAAAATAATGAAATTCACAACAAGGGAAAATAATTCACTTTTGCCTTTTCAAAAGTTTTTTAAAACAGTTATTTACTTAATAAACCAGAATTAAATGAAATCAAATCTGAGTTTTATCAACTTTCTAATCTTTTATAAAATCAGTTGAAGTAATTGGACTAAGTAATAATGACATTTTTAATTTAAAATATTTTTAGATTACCCATAATTGATTTCAAGACATTGACTGATTGCTGTAAAAAGCTTGGTTTTAAGCAGCTGACAAGCTGATGACAAGCATTAATGGATTTTACAATAAAGAATGTGAGTTTGGAAAGGAATTTTGCTAGAAGAGAATGTGTGCTTCTATCATAAAAATGCATGACAGCAAAGATGGATGCTAGATTACTGAAATCACACTGAAAACTAAGTTTGAAACTTTCTGGTAGAAAGTATAATAGCCTATAATACAACCATTGTGTTCAAATTTTTTGGGTTGTTGTCAGTTATCTCACTACTATTCTATGAATATGAATCCACTTAAAGCATCTAGACTTTTAAAAGTTATAGTAGTAGAAAGAAGGAAAAAGTACACTAGGAGATGTGCATAAGCACCCAGGGAAACCTAAGTCAACTCTCAGGTGAAGGCAATTTCAATGATATTAACTACTTAGGACATTTCTGTCCTTAATTAAAGGCTTGATCATGAGTTCAGGGTTTGGGCTTGCAAGGTGTTGTGCTCTGGTTTTAAAGAAATTCTGCTCTCTTGAACCTCCGTGTGGTCAGAATGCTTTGTGATCATCTCTGAAGACAGAAGTGAATTTTGCTTTATTTTAAAAAACTGTAGTATATATGCTCTTGTTAACTTAGTATTTCAGTTATGTCAGGATAGTAAAAGAGAGAAAGAAGCTAATTTAGAGTTTTAGAAATAAAATGGGTGTGTGGAATAAATTCATAGAGTAGGTCCCTTCCAGCCCTGAACATTCTGTGATTCAATGACAGTGTCTGGAATGGTTGTGGTAAAGCTGTTTGATGATCTATGGTAAAGACAAAAGAGTTCTATATTTATGGATGGTTTCATTGGACTGGAGAGAGAAGGGCTGACCCTAGGTGTATAGATGTGTAATAACAAAAATATAGGGCAATTTATAAAATTTTAAAATCCCTCTACCTGAAAATAGGCATTTGATAATAAAATCGACTGTGGTGTATTTTTACAAGACTGACTGTCATGTGGTCACTGTAGCTTCTTGCCAGGCAAATTAATGCAGGTGAAATTTGAGGGAAATTACTTTAGACATGAGGGAGATTTAAAAATTACATATTAAAAAAAAACAAAACCACCACCCACCAACAAAAAAAAAACCAACCCAAAAAACCAAACAGGCTGGGTAACTATATTGAGAAAGCAGTAGATGACTTTGGATTTGCCAATTCACTGTCACAGCTGTAGCTTAGCTGTATTTCCCATGCTGACATGGAACATGCTCAAGGAACTCAATTCTTGATTCCACATCATATAGCAGAAATTCCATGTTCTTTGAGTCTTTATTTTCTGCTATTGAATTTCAGTCCATTTTGATGAACATGGTTCTGAACATTGCCCAGTTCTCTTTTTCTGATATTTCAATTACCCTCTGTCTTGACAGTGAATCTCAGTATCTTTTGTCATCATTTGACTTCTTTGTCATAAACTGTTTATGCAAAGGTCATTAATGACTCCTGTTCCAGGACCACTTTTTGACTCAAATAACTATCAGCAAGTGATTCACTTTGATCACACTAATTGACAATTGCCCTTGTTCTTACTGATCTTGTGATTCTTTAATGAATTCCTATTTTTTCTCAGTTTTTACTTCCATTAAAATAGCTTTTTATGTAGCTGCCTTCTGCTGCTGAATTCTAGTCAGCCAGAGCTTAGGTACTTCAGGCACTGTCAAATGCTGACATTCAGAGGGACTAAATCCATTTCATTTCTTTGTCTAGAAATTCAGCTATTGTCTCAGAGGAGTACGTGAGGCTAATCTATTGCAATCTTCTTTTTGCAAACTCATGATTCATTTTGTCCTATTTTCCATTTACCTCTATATCTGAAATTCTAAAACTGAGGCTATATAACAAAACAAATCCAATAAGAAAAATGAAGCGGAAAAATTACTTCACTTTACATAGTGCCATATCTGCAACTGAAATATAAGACTCACTGTAACTTCAGGCTTATTCTGAATGTGTGTCACATCCCGTATATTGTGACATCTATAATGTAACAGTTAAAACGAAGGCATAACTTTAATCTGACAATCCTTTGTTTGTGGTGGTATACAGAAAAGACAGAGAAGTCAAGTTAATGCTATTCTCTTTCCAATTTCAGTAGGTAGGATATGAGGCTTTTTACATTTTGCAGTTAGTTTGTGTGTCAAGCAAATCTGCTGTATAGTCACTATTCATAGAGGGCTGATAAGAAATTGTCTTCTGAGTACAGATTGCCTTAGAATATTTGACATGCCATTGATCAGTAAGTCATTCCTAAACATGAGTGCTATTGAGTGAAAATCAAATAATTACATATTAAGAATGTTTAGGAAGTTAAGCACACAAAATGCTTTACAGGTTTTTAACTGTGTTGCAAATCACAGAATTACTTAGATTGGAAAAGATCTTTAAGACCATCAAGTTTGAACATTAACCTTGCACAATCAAACCCATCACTAAAACATGATCCTAAGTGCCACATCTAGATATCTTTTAAATATTCCCAGTGATGGTGACTTTAAACACTCCCATGGGCAACCTGTTCCAGTGCTTGACAATGCTTTTGGTAAAGAAATATACCCTAATGTCCAATCTAAACCTCCCCTGATACAACTTGACTCCATTTTGTCTTGTTTTATTGCTTCTTACTTGAAAGAAGAGACCCAAAGTGCTTTTTTCAAATAGTTGTAGAGACTGATAAAGGTCTCCCTTGATCCTCTTTTTCTCCAGGCTAAACAACCCCTGTTCTCTTCATAAGACTTGGTCTTCACCGGCTTCATTGCCGGCTTTGGACACACTCCAGCACCTCAATGTTTTTCTTGTAGTGAGGGGCCCAAAACTTAACACTGCATTCAAAGTGCTGTTTCACCAGTGTCAAGTACTCTGCCATTTCATGATCAGTGTGCCCAAGATGACCTCTAACCACCACATCACTCACAGTTCTTACTCTGTTCATGAACAACAGGCCCAATGGTACACCTTCCCTAGTTGGCTCTCTCCCCAGCTTTGTCAGGAAGTTGTCCTCCATGCACTCCAGGAATCTCCTGGAGTTTTTCCTCTTTGCTGTATTGTATTTCCAGCAAACATCTGGGAAGTTTAAGTACACTAAAAGAATAAGGGCTAGGGATTGTGAGACTTCTCCCATCTACTCATGGAATATTTTGTCTGCAACCCAGTTGGTTGGCCTATAACAGACTCCTGCCATAACATCAGCCTCACTGGTCTTTTTCCACTCATTATTATCCATAAATACTCAACCCTATCATGACCACCATTAAGTTCTAGTCAGTCAAAACACTGTCTGTTTTGTTTACAATTGACTGGTACTGTAGTTTATTCTAATGAAGGAAAAATGAAAACCAAAAAAAACTCTATGGCAAACCTAGCCCAAGGTAGAATGATTTTTATATTAAAAGTGCTTTATTTTTTTTTCCTGGGTGTTAAAACAAAAAAATTTTATGGAGGTGCAACTCCTTTAACAAGGTTTGAGAGATAGGAGAGCTTCCAAGTTCCAAGATGCTCCAGTCTCTATCAGGAAGGAAAAAGTCTGGTTGAACTAACTAAACCTTTTCATTTTGATAGTTCTACATATGGTTATTTTGCAAAAAATCAATCAGAAAGATACTGGTTTTATTTGAATGAAAATGGAAATAAATTAGCTACTACCTATCAGTTCTTTTCAGCACTAAGCAGTCAGGCTTTATAGCAAGGAACAGCAGATTTTTCCCTCTCTTGTTTTTTAAGGCTTGTACTGAAAGTCAGTTAAAGATGACATTCTGCCAAAGGTACTTAAAACCTGTTTAATATACATCCTAGTTTGAAGACAAATGTGAGCTGTCAGTGCCTGCTTTTTCTTTTTTCTTTTTTTTTTCTTTTTTTTTTCTTTTTTTTCCTTCCCCTCATACCCCAGGTTAGTACTTGATAGCCCTTGGGAAAAGAGAAGCTTTTAAATGCTAATATTCTTTAATGCTTAGTGTATTTACTTTGGTAATTCTTGTCCAGAAATGGGTAGGACTTTAGACAACTACAGTACATTAAGGATTGATCTACTTAAAAGGGCATCATCTGGTATTCTAGAATGTCTTTGAGAAAGTGTCTTTCTAGTTAAAATTATGTTCTACTTTCTGTTGCCATTCAATCTTAGTGTAGCACAGCACTGTGTATAGAGTATAAGGACAGAGCTGAGCCTTTGTTTTATGGGGGGTGATAAACTTGTTCAGATACAAGTTGGAAGGTACAGGATATGTACTCAAATGGGGAAGAGCAACCAAAAATACACTCTTTCTTTACTTGGGGGAGCTGTGTAATTATGCAATTCACTAAACTGCCTGGGTGCTTTGACACTGTGCTAATTTGGGTAACAAGATAAGCAGTGTGTGCGTGAGTGCATTAATGATCAATCCCCATTCCCACAGAATTAGAACATTTCCTGAAGGTCACCAATGTCTTCTACACTGCCTGTGCCAATTCAAGTACAAAGCAGAGAAAACTGGGGATGACTGTGGATACTGGGAACAGAATATGGCCTTGTCCATGTTGCTCCCTTTCTCCTCAGCACCTGTCCACTGCCTGGGTGGGCAACGAGGGGCAGCCTGATGCAGCACACAGGTCACACCCACCATCCCTTTCTAGCAAGGGAAGAAGAAAGAATATAGCTGCTGAGAAGTCAAATGGAGGAGCAGGGAGAAAAAAGACAGGAAAGACAAAACTGTATTTTATTCTCAGACCAGTTTTTAATAAAAAAAGTTAAAGCTGAGGAGCTGGTTGGAGCAATATGTCAGCATCTCAGAGGTCGTGATTGGAAACTTTCTTCACACCTTTTGACCTACTTAGTAGTGAAGATTTATTTGTCCATTCAGAGCGAGAATTTCATCTTGTTTTTAAGAATAAAATGCAAGATTGCTCTCTTTACTTTGAGACCTTCTTGTTACTGTAGATCAATGGAAAGGAAAAAACCCTAGAGAAATTTTGTAGACCACAGTTTCACTAAGGTTTTATAATCCAAATTTGCTATGAAAAATCAGCAAACAATAATCTATCCAATAATATTCGTAACTCCCGATTTTCTGACAGTTGTCTGTAGATAAGATTGTCTTTTTTTGCTAATTCAGTACCCTGGGAAGTCTGACTGGTTTTCGAGTGGGTTTGCATGGAGATAAAGATTTAATAATGTTTCTTTTACTTTATCACAATGCCAGCTGACAATTGGACAAGCTTCAGTACATTATGCTATATTTGATAATATCTTTAGTTCCTATGTGCAAAGTTTACATTCAATATGTATGCTTTATCAGGGCAGAAACAGATTTTTATCTCCATTCAACCAGGTAGTCATCATACTGCTATAATAATAGTAGTCCTTCAGTATTCCTAAGAAACTGAGTCAGAATGTGATTATAATGGTGAAGTAACTTTGTGAAGAATTAGGATCTAACAAGTCTTTGTTGCACCTTAATTTTTAGGCATGTTATGTCTGAAAACACCCCTGACTTAAAAAGGTTTATTTATCACATATTTATATGTTAGTTTTCATTACAGTAAAGAGCAGCACAGTAATGTCTCACTAACACACAATACCTTGTAATCCTCTAATTTGGGATGGATAAAAACCTTAGCAACAGATAAGTGGTTTTTATTTTGGTTTGTGTTTTTGACACACAACTGTGTGAAATCTTTCACTCTTTGATTTTCTGAACTAATGAGGCAGTCCTTTACTATCACAAGAAAAGACATGAGATTGAATAAACATATTTGTGTAAGACTTACATACAGTGTCATCACGTAGGCCCAGCTGTGAATGTATATAACAATTGAAAATGGAAAAATTGCAGCCATTTCATGTAGGGAGATAAATTTTTGGGTCGTTTGAGATGTTTTCAGGGACTGTAAGTATGTTGCAGCAACAATGATCTTCTGTTTTATTTTTGTATATTCCTTTTTGGAAAAAAAAGTCAAAATATTATTATAGTTTGTAAGTTTTAAGACAACACTGTTTTAACACTGTGTGCCTTCTTGGCAGACTGTTATCACTTGATAACACTGTAAAGAAAAAGCGTAATACAGAAGTACGAAAATGGGGGAACAAGTTGATAAAAGTAGAATTTTGTGATTAAAAAATGTATACACACCCACCATGAAATCCTGGAATATAAAAATATATTAAAATTATGTTTATTTGCATGTGTGTATTTATATGTCAAGTAAACAGAAGTGTGAGAACACAGAATAGCTTTGTTTATATACATTTATAAGAAAGTATGCAGATATGCTTGGAGTGCTTAGCAAGGCCTCTCAAGCACAGCACAAGCAAAGAGCTATCCTCATCTCTAATGTGACACTAAATAGAGCAGATGTTGACTTTTGAACTTGAAGCAAAAATCAATTTCCAGTGGAGTTTTGCCTTTCACCTCAGTGGAGTCATGAGTTTGCCTGTGACTCTATCAATTTATTCTTTCTGAAAACCATTGTGGGGGTTTGTGGGGTTTTTTTTGTGGTTTTTTTCACATTCTTGTGTTTATATTTTTTGTGTTCTTGTTCAGAGGTTTTTTATGCCTGTGGAGGGGTTGTTTTTTTTTTGGGTGCTTTATTTGGTTGGTTGGTTTCTGTTTTTATTGTTGTGTGTGTGTTTTGTTTGATTACTTTTTGCTTTGTTTTTAATGCCTCTAGCTATTCTTTTTCTAATCCCAGATAATCAAAAATCACTTCAGTTTTAGGACAATGTGTATCTCTTTGTATAAAGTTCATTCTTAAATTCCTGTGATGCAGACACACAAGTAGAGGCAAAAGCAACTGCCTTTTGCTGTGCATGTCTAGCCCATCACAGAGTGATGGAAAACAATTTCTGTAAGGAGTAGATTGCACTGAAAATTGCTATTTCTTCTTCTCAAATGAAATTAATATATAGAGCAATGTGCTTTGGCTCATGCTAGACTACTCTATACTCTCTAACCATTATTTGTTGTGAATTACTAAATTATGTAACTGAGTGGGTTTACTCTTTTGAAAAAAATTCTTGCTTGCCTGCTTTTCATGCTTATGTCATTTGTTAAAGTTATGCAGAACTTCTGAATGGACACTGTCTCTAATCCTGTGTTTCTACAATACTTGTTTCTCCAAGACATGGATGTGACAGAGGTCTCCTATTTTATCAGTGACAAAGACTAAATAGCTGTATCATATGGAGATAATAATATCATTCCTATTTTCAATTACTTACCTTGTTTCTGTGTTATGCTACTGTTGGAATAAGTTTACCATCTTACATCTTTGGTCATGCACAGTTTCTGCTTGAACAAGGTTTAGGGTCAGGACAGCCTGCTAGACCTATAGCAGATGCTCTCTGTTAACCTCTCTCTCTCTCCAAAGCAGAAGAGAAAGGGAATAAGGGAGCGACTGATTAGAAAAGGAAGGTAGAACAACTTTAATGAAAATAATAATAATAATAATAATAATAATAATAATAATAATAATAATAATAATAATAATAGTGGAATATATACAAATACAAACCCAGTATCAAACCCAAACATCCCTGATGGCAATTACATAACATGTTCTGCTTATAGGAGGTTTGAGGTTGCATCTCTGAGCCTTCCAGTAGTGCAGCAAGATGCTATTCTGATGTGAGGTGTTCTTCAAGGAATTCCCCATGCTGTAAAGTGTGTGAAAACCAGGCCTACTCTATTAAATTGTACATTACATTGCAGTTTAGCTGTTTTCTTTCCATGACTTACTGAGTAGTTCAAATGGCTTAAATAAACATGTTGAACTGAAAGCTGCTTTCAAGTAACTTTTAACATCAAGGCCTGTGTGCCTTTTTTTTTTTTTTTTTTTTTTGTTTTTGGTGTGCTTATATTTTTTTTTCTACTTATCTTTACGTTTTTTTCT
>JAABNV010011529.1:0-24691 GCA_033439845.1 Ispidina picta | reverse complement strand
TTGCCACATTTTTCAGTTTTCTTTACCTGTATGTCTGTGAAAAACAATACCAAACAAGTGAGCACTATTAATTTATCAGGCAGTGTGAACAGCAGTGAAATCCCAAGCACCACATTTCCCTAAATTCCAAATTGAAGACAGTTAAGTTGATACTATAATATTATATTTCCTTAATAAGAAAATAGATCACATTCTCCAAAAATGATGCATTAAATTGATTTTCTGTCATAGGTCATAAATTATTTACATAGCTTTCTACATCTATTTAATTGCTTATTTTGACATATTCGTAGTGGAAAAAAAAACCACAACAAAACAAACAAAACAAAACAAAAGCAACAAACCCTAGAAAAATTAAAATAAGAATAAGAATAAAATGAATCTCATTACTATTCAATGCAACTTCTTCCATATTTTGAGTCACTGTCCTATTTTTTCTCTATTTGTTTGTCCAGTATTTTCCCTGATTTAAAATGTCGTTTGATTTCATTTATTTCTCACAAGAGTATATATTTTTAATGTATAATTCATACTCACAAACTTTCTGTTTTACATAACAGAAGATTGTTTGTAACCCTACAACATCAGTGATTTACATACTTGAAATAGCTGTTATAAAAGTGCCAACATATACATAACTTTTTCTTTAAAAATGACATTATTTTATAACAAAAGTGGAGATTTAATAGCAGGTGAGCGTGAATTTGTAACAAACCTGATGGAAAGCAAATAGTGTTAAGTTCTACTTAAGAATATTATTACTACTGATAACTATGGTAAAGAAATCATAATAACACTAATTATATATAACTCATCAAATGTACACTCAGCTCATTTGAGAGACAATGCAGGAATTAATAATTCCATTATTCTGTTTTCAAGTGTGCCTTGGTTTCTACAGTTGGAAAAGCTTAATTTTCTTCTTCTTCTTTCCTTTATATAGGTAGCTAAAATTTCATTAACAAAGCAACTGGAAAATAAAACAGGAAGAAGCAAACTGTCTATTTTTTTTTTTTAAATAATAAAAATATATAATTGCTTTTGCAAGATATCAAACATTGTTCAGGTTTCATGTATGTGTGTCCAAGCACATAGCATCACACTCACTCTGTTATGCATGTGAGATTGATGACTTCCAGAAAACAGTTCTTCTCTATTTATTATTATTATTAGAAGAATAAATAATTGTAAAGTCAGAGAAATAGTAATTCACAAAATGTAGAACATCTATTGAACACATTTATTTTCTAACTTTTCTATTTCAGATTACTTAAGGTAAATGCATACTCTGAACTTTATATTTCAGAATAAAGAAAACATTTCCATAAAGCAAAAGACAGATATGTATAGTATTTTTCAAGCCATCCTAGAAAGGAGGAGTAGTTCCATGCTAATCTTACAAAGATGAAAGCCAAAAAATATATTGTGTTCATATATAATTTTTAATATATTTAATGATTTCAAGTTATTCAAAAACGTTTGAATAACTTTTCTAATAACCTTATGAAATTGGCAGATAAGTGAAGAACTTTTATTTTCCTTGCAGAAATATGTGACAGATCCATTGCTTTTTCTCTGACAAAACAGGCCATAATGGTGCATTGAATGCAACTCACTGTATATCTACTTAATCCACTTCCCAATCCCCCTGCTGTGCACTCCTTTTTCCATAAACTAAATCACTTCAACTGAGTCAAAGAAGTACAGCTGCTCAGAAAGTAAGAGAGATTCTGAAAGACAAATCTCTTTCCTTCCCTGCAGCCTGGTTCTCCTAAACTCATTAACCTTAACTGCTGGCCTGGGAACACAATATTGAATAAATTGCTCCAAGCAGCATTGTATTTTGCTTCCTCTGTCAATCTGGATTATGCTTCTGGCCAGTGGAGTTCATATTTCTAATTGAATTGATTAAAAACAATGCTGGTGCAGTTGTGGGAAAAATATTGGCATAAACTACAGATTGGAGAAGAATCCTCTGCAAAATTTCCTCTTCTGCCTGTAATGCTGTTTCTGAGGAGTGTATTTGTAAAGTACTTTAACATCTGCAAATGCCACTTGAACTTTAATTCATTTTAACTAAGAAATTCACTTTAACTACTATTCTTCTTTCCCTTTTCAATCCATTGTTCTTCATGTTGTCTCTAACTTTATATGCCTTTGACATAGAAAAAGAAATACCGTAATAAACTTCCACAAAAAGGTGATTTGCATTGACACTTCATTGTAACTGTTTTCTTTGTATTTTCTTTCCTGGTGACCACTGGCCACACAGGCAAAAAAAAAAAAATCTCTGGTCCTTTGTTTTAAAATGTATTTACAGGTCACATTATGATCCATAATTTCATGAAATTTTGTCTGAAAGGAGACACTTTTTTTTTCTTCCAGTGGAAGCTTTTCTCTAAGTAAACAATATGATATTCAAGCAATTTTGCTCTATGGAAATATTAAGAAGTGCTTAGATGCTATGGGCTGAGGACCTGTAGAACTACTTTTTTAGTATAAAACAAATAAGTATATTTAAATGTGTTCTTTTTGCATAAGTAGGCATAAGTATAAATTTTCATTAATTTCTGGAACACAAACCATGTAAAGACAGCAAATAACTATGTTTAGTAACTATGTTTAGCACACTACATAGACATTATAATTACAGAAACATTTTCAAGTTCACAAAGCAAAAATCCAGACTGAAAATTATCTTCAGCTGGTATCTTGTATTTGGTGTTTACTATAAAAGTAATGTAATGGAATACTTCAGATGTACCACTCTTCATATCTGAAAACCAGAGTTCATTACTTCATTGATATAACTGATGAGGAGAAGCCCTACAACAAAAGGTTGATGTAACCTTGAGTATTGGAAATATTGTCCAAGGTTAAGGTTATTCAATTAACAGAAGCAAACATAACAAAAGAAGAGTTAGCAATAAAATTTAGAGTTCAAATCAAGAGATTTTATTTTGAAAAAAATATTATTCTTAACATATAAAATCTTTTCTATCCTTTTACTTCCGGATTTTTCTTCAAACATCTTAGACAAGCTAAACATTAGCTTTCTAAACTAAAAGAAACTGAGTTAAGAGATTTTATATTCCTTACATCCCTGGCTTCTTAAGAGTTAAACCGTCTATGTAGTTTTTGTGTGTATATTGCAGGAGTCAAATAACTTCGTGAATCAGTTAATGTCTTCTGTTGGAGTTCTTTCCTAAATGCTATACAAACAGCTATGTTCTAGATTATAATTATGGCTGACCAGCATATGTGACTTCTATTTTATACTATACATAAAGCTTCAAAACCTTGTGTTGAAGGTAATAAATAAAACAAAAACAAAACAAATAAACACCTGTAGTTAATACTGCAATAGGATCTTTTTCTCCATGCTGCCAACAAATAGTATCAGTGATCTTCTCAAGTAGTACGTACTGGCCTTGAGTGGGATCCTGGCATCAAAAAAGCCCTTACTTTTTGTGTAATGGTATCCATACTGAGCACTAGAGGATGTGACATTAAGCTGATTACTAATGACATTTTACTTCAGTCACTTGCTGCACAGGGGCTCTCAACTAATAAAAATTGATGACAATGTGAAAAAGGATTTAAATCATGATTGTGGTCATTGAACTCAACATTTCTTAATAGCTCCTCAGCTGTTGTATAGTCATATGTCCAAAACTAAAATGTAGTATTTGTGGAACTGTAACACAACAGACACTATTATTTTCAGACAATTCAGTATCACCAAGTAAAATGTTATTGTCATTTAATAGTTCCAAAGCGATGATTCCAAAATATTCAGAAGAAAAGCCATGTAAAATACAGTTCTTAAAATCTGGAGTTATATTCACTTTACCAAAGGAATCACACTAGGATTGTTTGTCCAATATTTCTTCAAAACTCTTAGCAAGAGAGTTATTCCTGTATCCAGTAATCCAACAACTATAATGAAAAATAAGCTTTTGACATTACAAACGCATTTAAAATTAATATTCCAAATCAAATTACATTTTTTATTTCCAATTATGTTGTATCACACAAGTCCATTATCTCATTTATTCAGATCACTGTCTGGGCAGTTCCTAAACCACCCAAGGTTGTAACAATTAAGATGTCTGTGAATAAACATACAAGCATAGTACTGACACGGAACTACAGCACAATTAGAGCTGAAGAATAAATATGATTTTCAGATTTATAACTCATTAGTAGCTAATCGTTAGTAAATTAGTGATAGTAAGTCCTATCGCTCTTGCTACATCTGCAGCCATATCTCTAAATGCAGCATTCTTTGAAACTCACTATAAAGAATTCACTGTGTTCAACCTTATTTCATTCCATCTCATACTCTTATCACAGTACAAGTAAACAGTACAATGTCCTGCCTTTTAGATGTTAGGTAATAAAGTTCTACTCCTCTAAGAATTTATTTGCTGAGTGCTTAAAATAGCTTTAAGTCTGTGAGCTATCTCAATAATATCAGAACAATTTTATAGGAAGCTGAAATTGAATACATCTGTAAATTATTTTTAGGGTTATTGCATAATGATTGCCATTCATGGGGTGATTAATGCCTTCATCCACAGAGTATACCACATTCTTTCTATGAAAAAGCACAAGATTCCAGGAAGCACATTACTATTTTAGTGTGTAGATTAAAAAACTTTGTAACATAGTAGAGAAAAAAAAGTTCTAATGGTGGTGACTGTTCCTCAATCCTTTCATAGTCTGATTTCCTTACGCTAAGCCCAGTAGAGAACCAAAGATATAGTATGGTTCTCTTAGGAAAGCCAACAGTGACTACTAAGATAATCCAAGAGTCTTAGATTCATGTTCTAAGGTGCATGCTATTATCAGAGCACTCTATTTGGACATTAGCAACTCTTCTTTTTAGAGGTAGTACAGTGAGGCAAGTCTTAAATTTGATATATAAATAATGGAAATGTACTTGAATGTGATAGTCAAAGGCAATTTTAAGAACCATTTTCCTTCTCAGAAGGTAGGAGATATTTTTACTGTTACAGTTTTGATTATTTTTTAACCTAAGGACAACAGCAGCTTTTCAAAAGCAATAAAGAAATAAGCGAACAGTGTCAGTGAATATTTTACATTAGAGACTCTCAAAGTTTAACCAGAGTACTGCCACTAATAGAGATTACAATGTTCAAATTTTGATATTTATTGTTTGATTTTTAGTTTCATATATAGGCATTTAAATGTATTTGAGTCCTTAAGCATGAATTAGATCACCTACTTTAGAAAATATTGCCTGCTAGAGCACTTCTGTTCACACCAGTTGAATGTCTAATGTTCTTTCTATTAAAGTTTTTTGTTCTGTTTCCCACTGAGACAAAGATCTCTGCTGCTGATGCAGCTAAAATTCATGAAGTGGTAAAAAAGATGTATGACTTCTCAGAGCAGTGATCCAGACTCACTGAAGCAACCATGCAGAACATTTCTTTTTTACTAGAGCTAGAGATAGTTGTGCTCTACTAGATTCAGAGACAACACAGACTCTCTGCATTGCAGAATGACACTTTAAATTTTCCTTTTTTGTTTGCTTGCTTTTCTGAACTATCTAATATTAAATACTGATCTTTACAACATCATCTCATTGTTCCTCGTGGTATTGGCATAATTTCAAATAATTTTGTTTCTATTTTGTCAATTACATGATTTGAAGATGAAGCACAGCACTTCCTTTGGTGATAAATGGTAAATAAAAATCTACTGTAACAGGCAGTTAGTGCTTGGACTGCAGGAGGTTGTATCTTTACTATATGTATTTGAAATTATGGAATATTACCTTAAATGCACCATGGGAATAGAAGTCCTTCATGTCATAAATAGATTTGCTTTACTTTAAACTTTTCTGGTTATAAATGACTATCTGAAGTGTAAGAAACTTTGGATACTAACATCAGTGCTTTGCTTCTTACAGTTTTGCCTCTAGAACAAAAAAACGACTGATTTAAGATCATTCTAAGAAAACTGAGGATAATGAGTATATAATTTACAGCACAACACTTATTAGATGATGTAGATAGCCTCTCAGTGTAAATACTTTTTTTATATATAATACAAAGAATCCTAATCAGAATAAGATAGGATGTCATTGACTATATCTATAGTAAATTTTAATAGAACCTTTATACCACCAAAAATAGAAAACAGCAGATAATATAAGTGAAACAAAAAATCCAGAAATTACTATATTACCAACAATCCGTGGATCATTCTTTTTCCTAACTGTGATACAAGAAAGTTATCAATTATATCTGTATGTGTAGCAGAAGAGTCAGTTTATTCTACAGCTGTTTTCAAATGAACTCCCATCTTCTTGCATGTACTTCTACAAAGCTGTGAAGAGAATACTTGTGAAGATCTATGGGCTAGCTGACAATATGATTTGCAAGTATCACAATATAGTTTTTTACCTTTGCCAACAAAATACTGAATCTCTATAGTACATTTCCACACCTCATATTTAAAAATCATCATTTATATTTCACAGTGAAGGAACTAAGAGTTACTTGTTCAAAGGCAAATGTATGGGAAAAACACCATGTCTCAGGTGTATGTCATATGCAGTAGACCATACTTTTGTTAAACAGCAGGCCTTCAAATACACATTGCACATGAAAAGTACTCAATCCTTTTAAAATATTTCTTGCATGTGTTACAACCCCTAAGTTTATCCTAAGTGAGATAATCTTTATTTGAGCTTCAGATTTGCTTCTAGGTCTATTGTAAGATCAATAATAAAATCAATGTGCTGGTCCATTGACTTCCAGTCTGAAACAGTAAATTGCTTGAAACTACAGGTGGTCTTTCTATAAAAGAAAGTGAGCCAAATGACTATTGCTTTCTTATTTAAATAAATCTATACTATATTTAAATGTGTGACTTAAAAATAGGTTAGAGTGTTCTGCAATAAATCTTTTTGCTTAGTTCAGTACATATACTAACAGAAAATAAGCAGAATATCCTGTTTCTTTTTATCCACATCTTTATGATAGATTAAATCTTATATTAAAAAAATAAAAAAAATTAGTATTATAACATCTTTCAAGATGGAAGGGTAATATACACAACGTAAGGCTAGTGTTGTCTACATAGTATTCATCCAGTTTGAAGAAAATAATGAGAAATACATATCTCAGAAAATATTACAACAAAGTCTCAAACTCTGGAAATAACATTACAAAACATAAGAGGAACTATCATTACTTTTCAATTATTCAAATCTTCTTAATGAAATGTTTATATACTATGATAAGTTCACATTGATTAACGTTTATTGTTGGTCAGTTTTTAGGCTTTTGTTATCCGCTCCACCCAAACATCTGCACTCTGTAATATTTCAGACATATGACATTTGAAGAAAAAAAGGTTTTTACAAGAGTTGTAACAAACAAAAATATTTAATCAACAACTGTAAACCATTTACTTCTGAATATAGTACTACCTTTTTTCACATTAAAAACAATGAAAAATAAAGCAAACAAAAAGTGCTTTATTTTTTTATTGCCCCTATAAAAGCCTTATGGGTAGAAGATAGAAAATTTCCCATTTATTCCATGTGCCATTCTTCTTTTACTGACCTTTGAAATTTTTTATTGCTACCCATCTGTTATGAGTAACTTCCAAATAAGAACAATCATTACTGCAAAATTTGTAGCAGGATTCATATTCATCCATGTCTCACAACACCGTCTATTTCTGTCTCACAGACAGCATAAAACAAACTTAACTCCAGATCTCGTGAGTGAAGGGAATTATTTGATAATGATACCAAGAAAAAAAAAATCTATTCAACACTGAGCTGTCTCACATGATGGATTGCATGTTATCTTAAATTTTTTAAAGATCAAGAGTAAAGAAACAGTATGGAAACATGAAACTGGTGAGACGATACAAAGAGTCCCTTGGTGTCTGTAACAATGTGTAAGAAACTGTTCTTCCATTCTATTCAGAAAATGCATTATGGAAACAAGTCATCCCATATATTTCTCCTCTTTTAGGCAGCATACAGTTGATCATATTGGCCTGGCTGCCCCTGCCCAATATGCCAGGGCTCCTCCCTCCATGCCCATGGCCTGGTATCCCATTTCAACCTTCCTGAGTCATCAGCCCCTTCTCCAGCAATATCACAACAGGTCCAACCTCCAGTTCCTTCTGCCCTGTAATGCCGAGCCATGGATTCTGATGAGCTGAGTTGTCCTACAGATCTTATGTCCCATCCCAGCCTAGGTCTATCCTCAACACCAACACCCAGGGAGGTGCATAATTTCAGGAACTGGGGCTGTCCTGGTTCGCCCCCAATTGCTCTGCTCCTCTGAGGTGGTGACATAGGCCCAGGCTGCCAGGTCCTGTCCTGACAGCCTTCCTGGAGTCCCCATGACAAGTCCTTACAGAGCCATCAGTCACACTGAACCCAGGCATCAGCTCTAGACTTGCTTATTTAGTCCATTGTAAAGTTCCTTCATTTATACTTTTCATTGGTCTTGTGGGATTTGCTGGATATGATATGCAGGTATTACAGTCAAGGAGAGACAAGGGAGTAGTTGTATTATTAAGAAACTCAGGATACAGTAAAATGAACTTCACTAACCAATACTATTCAGTCTATGCATGGATTTGTTTAGGAGTGTCACATTAAATTAACTGATCAGTCAGGTTACACTGATGGACTACTGATGACACACTACAGTTTATTTTGGTGTCTTCAGTTATGTATGCACATGGGTGTGCTGAGGGAAAGAATGAGAAAAATTAGTGAGAGAACTTTGGTACTTGGACTCTTACTTATGTCACATAAAAAACTGCTCATAACTTCGTTGTCTTACCAGTTTTCAAATTTTCACTGACAATTTCAGACCTTATTGTCTGAATATGCAGCTCCTTCAGGTTTAGAGCAGACTGGCACAAACAAATCCTGTCAAAGGTTCATATGCCTTCGACTTTGGGCTGTGGGAATTCTGCCTTCCTATGCCTCTGCTTTTGAAAGTGGTGCACTGTCAGACCCAGGAAGTTTCTGCCATCTTACTGTTATGGATATGGTTGCTGATGCTCCTGTTGGCAGATCTGGGCAGTAGCAAAACAGAGCATGTGTTCCAGAGATGCAGCTGGAAAGGTGTATGAGTGCATACACACACACACTTCCCACCAACATGTCTGGATGCAAAATCTAACTGAAAGAAAGTAGTGTCATCTTGGCACCCACATGCACACCTATAGCTCTGACATACATAACCAAAGTCAGGCAGTGCTGTCCTTTTCTCTGCTAATCAAGTTTGGGGTTCACTGGTAAAAATACATACATGCATAGATAATTGAAACTCCCTAGTGGAAAATGCACTCCAGCCTCTCTAGCTGCAAACATCCCTGACCTACATACTCCCTGTGATCTCATCCCTTTTTCCAGGTGCTAGCAGCTATGTACATGAACAGAGTGAAATTGCACCTAGTGTAGTGAAGAACATGATTTAATAAGAAGACAGGACAGACTGCAGTGACTAGGTGCAGGACAAGTCAGATATGTACTGGTCAGCAACTTGTTTACATGCAACCAGCCCTTTCTATTCCCCCACTGCCTCCATTTTCCATGTTGTACTTCTGTGAACAATTTTGTTCTCTCCCTTTCTCCAGCTTTGTCTCCTCTCAAGAAGCCTGCCCCTAATTACCTTTTTTTTCCAATTTGTCCCAGTTGAGCTAAATCCACATCCAGAATTTATATTTCTGATAGCCCTTCTATGCGTAAGCTTTACAGGAAGCCTTCATTATATGGAAGCAGGCAGGATTCCAGCCAGTTTCAGTGTTGCATGCTGTAGCTAAAAGAGAAAATAAAAGTACTTGTTGGACTTTGAACATATTCTTGCTAGCTTCACTATTCCATCTTTGAACCTTCAAAATTCATCCAGCTTTCATCTAGTTTTCCTTTGACCTTTCTGGAAAGACCATATTTCCTTCTACTTTGTTAAACTTTACTAATTCAGTAGTAACTTTTAGAAGGAAAAATGCACGTTAATAGCAAAAGTGTACTTGCCAAGTTTCTGCCAGGTTGTATGGAAATATAATTTTTGTGGGCAGGGTCTATATTCTTAATGTTCTCATCTGGCAGTCACCAGCTTATGATCAGAATAGTGCCCACATTCTGACCTGCTTTTTACAAAGAATTTTCAAAGTATTTTAAAGCACATTATAAAGATGTTCATAGCTGTTAGGGTAATTATAATGCAGAAGTTGTCACAAGCTGGTGAACCAATGATCCTGACCTTTGTGTTCCTGGATCCAATTTCAGAATATCATTCCTGTCTGCAAGTGAATCCAGTCTGGGATTTTCCCAGTGCTTGCTCCACAGCATCAGTGGTGATAGTGACGTAAGTGCCATCAGGGGCTTTGGGTTTGGTACTGGCTTTGTCTATATTAGTATCTATTTAATGTTATTATAATTATTATTCTTTTCACTAAAGCTATTTTATTTTTCTCTTTTCATCCATAAGTCTCTCTCTCTCTTATTCCATTACTTTTTTCTTTTCGGATGGAGTGGGGTTAGCAGAAAGCAGCTGTTAAAAGTCTTGTGGACGGCCATGAACCTAAAAATGTCGACACCAGTATGAAAACATAGAAGACTTTTCCTGTTCTTAGTTGCCCCATGTTCATGCTCTAATGAGATACTTGCTCATCCTGAATAGATGAACTTTTTTTCCACTCTGATTCTATATAATGAGAAATATAATTGGCTATTCAGACTTCCTGCAATAGGTGAAACACCACAAACTTCAATCACTTCATCCCAAAGGCTCAAATACAGATAGGGCTATAGGAAATAAAAGATAGAAGAGCTATATTACCTATATTGCAACCTTTTTGATCACTTTTCAGTTTGACTGCTGCTTACACTCTGCAGTCAATGGTAAGATTAGTTATAAAGTACAGCATCAATTACTGAAAGTTATGACCATATTCTTTATAAGAGCCATCAAAAAAAAAAAAAAGACTGCATTGATGTTCTTTAACTGTATTTAGGATGCCTACTCATTATCTTAATAAGGTCCTATAAGGATTAAAATTATTGTAATACGAAATCAGACACACATTGCTACTGAATACAAGATATTTGTTTAAAATCATTGTGACCTTCGCAGTTCCTGCCCTGAACTACTGAAATCCACTGTTAGCTCCACAAGTGGATTTGATTTTTAAATTACATCACAGCTTTTGCTTCAAGAAACCCCCAGAACTCCAATACATTATTCTGTTTTGTCTTTTAAAACTTGGAGAATAACACATTTTGTTGAAAATGAGACAATCTATAATGAAGACTGTACAGCAAACTATTATAACTTTATTAATTTCAGTTTGACTGTATTTTTGGGAATATTTCAGATAAATACATAGGTACAACATACATGAATTATTTTATGTAGGTTAGTCTAGTTCAGGGCAGTGATAATTCAAATCATTATCACAGTAGCAAGTAGACACAAAAGGATTTCTGATTACATAGTAGGTCATGTAATCACGTTAACCTAATTGTCTTCAGAATTTACTCTGCAGTTTTCATAATCAGCAAAAATATATGAGTTCACTCAAGGCTAGTGTTTCAATCACAGCAACATTCATATCTTTGAGCCATATTAGTTGTTAACAAAATAACTTGTCTTCACAGTTTATCATCTTTGTGAACCAGAATCACTTTTATTCAGTACATCTCTTTCTACTTTCTGTATAATTAATATTCTAAGATATGATAACTAGCTACAATTTGATACACATATTTTATGGAGCAGGAGAAAAATAGTGTTTCCACAGCTTATAGAGATGATGAAATTATACATTTCTACTTTGAACAGAAGAAGGAAAGGAAGATTCAGGAAATATGTGTAACTGCTATAAACTTTTTGAGTATAGTTCCACTAGAAGTCATCATCCATAAGCCTTCTAGTCTGGGACTAATAAATCACCTAGACAGATTGATGGGAAGTATTTTAAAAGAAGTTACCGGTGATCAAGTCCGAGTTTTTAAAAAATATTCAGAGTAAGTAGCATGGAAAATCCAAAGAGACTTTCATTTATATAATTGGTCTGAGACATGGCAAATGAAATCAAATGTTGACAAATATGCAGTAATACATGATGACAGGAAAAGCGGTGGCCTCAAAAAAGGGATAAGAATGTATGGAGGGAGAATTCAAAAAATAAATTATCTTACATAACCTATGTTAAGAGTGGCTAACAAAATATCTTAGTATGGAAATTCATTATAATTATGTATTGATTAGTAAATTAATAGATGTATTTCACAAAAAAAAAAGAGTGTAAAATAAAAATATGTGTTAATAAGCTATATATGTAAAAACATAAAAATATGTTAATTTGTAATCTGGCATTCATAATATTTAACCATATTTCTAGGAAAATGTGTATTTTTGCAGCCACAATTTAAATTTACTTATTCAGGTTGAAGAGTTATTTTGACAAGTATCTATTTTTAAATTATTTAAGTAATCAAAATCTCTATGAGATATGCAAGTATTTCTTTTGTATTGCCATTAATAATACATAATATCTATTATTAAAATGTCTATGCTTTTATTCCTTTTTGGTCCCAGTTTTAAATAATATAATTTCTAGTGGATACTGAAATAATTTAGCTGGGTGATTAGATCCATGTATCTGAGGTTACCTCTTTGAATATTGTATGAGTTTAGATAAAAGATAGGCTTTTCCTACTTCATGCTTTCTTGACTGTCCTCCAAATTTTGCCTTACTGTTTAAATGTTTCATTTATTCTCCTGCTTGAACAAAGTTTATCAGTCAATTTATTAAAACAAGTTATCTTTGAGAATTTCCTAAGGATAACATTTTTTTTTTGTATGAGAAAAAAACTCCAGAATGTTCAATATACTTAAGTGTTTTTTGTTTTTTTGGATGGATGGTTGGTTGTTGTTGTTGTTATTACTTATTTTTTTGTTTTGGTGTTTTTGACGGTTTTGTTTTGTTTGTTTATTTTGTTTTGCTTGTTTTGTTGGTGTTGACATTTCAGGGACAGTGTCATAGAATGTCAGGGGCTGGAAGGGACCTAAAAAGTTAATCTAGTCCAATCCCCTGCCAGAGCAGGAGCACCTAGATCAGATCACACAGGAATGTGTCCAGGCAGATTTTTAATATCTCCAGACAGGGAGACTCCACAACTCCGCTGGGCAGCCTGTTCCAGTGTTCTATCACCCTCACGTTGAAAAAATTCCTCCTCATGTTTACATTAAACATCCTATACCTCACCTTCCACCCATTGCCTCTTGTCCTGTCATCAGCATCACCAGGAAGAATGTGTCTCCATCCTCCTGGCACTCACCCTTTATATATTTATAAACACTGATGAGGTCACCCCTCAGTCTCTTTTTCTTCAAGCTAAAGAGCCCCAGCTCCCTCAGTCTTTCCTCATAAAACAGATGCTCCACTTCCCTAATCATCTTTGTGGCTCTGAGATGGACTCTCAAGCAAATCTATGTCCCTCTTGAACTGGGGGGGGCCCAGAACTTGACACAGTACTCTAGATGAGGCTTACCAGGGCAGAGTAGAGGTACAGGAGAACCTCTCTGGGCCTACTAGCCACACCCCTTTTAATACTCCCCAGAATGGCATTGGCCCTCTTGGCCACAAGAGCACATTGCTGGCTCATGGTCATCCTCCCATCAACTAAGACTCCAGATCCTTTTCCCCTTCCCTGTCCTCCAGCAGGTCAGTCCCCAGCTTATATTGATACCTTGGTTTCTTTCTCAGGTGCAAGACTCTATACTTGCCCTTGTTGAATTTCATTACCTTTCTTCCTGCCCAACCCTCCAGCCTGTCCAAAAGGCTATACACCTTCTGAAGCATGTAAAAATGTTTGATGCCATATAGTTTTCCTCTACAAAAAATAACTCCAACAAAATGTTCAGCAAAATTACAGTTTTCATTCCTGTGCTCTGGAAAGTTTATTTTGCTGGATTATTTACACCAGCACTTTGAATTTCTGCTACTATATAACCATTATTTCTGTGCAAAGATGGGTTGTTCCACATTTGATAGGTGCATTCTGAGTTAGTGGCAGACAGAATTAAACTTGTACAAATATTGAAGATATTCAAAGCCCTATTAGACACAGTCTTGGGAAACCTGCTCTAGCTGACCCTGCTTGGGAGGTTGGAGTAGATAATTGTGAGATTTCCTTTCCAAAATAAACAATTTGTGAAATGGATAGAAAGCACACAGCAGCAGTGGACAATGACTTAAGTCACCATGCATACCTAATAGAAAAAAAATCCTGAAAATCAGATTGATTTGGCTGTTATGGAACAATATAAACCATAAGCAGTAATAATGTATAGCAAAAGAAGAAAGTTAAAGTAAATCCTTCAGTTTTCTGTACCAATGCTATTGTTTTATTGTCTTCATTCCTTCTGGAGAAATTGTATTGTCTGCATTTCTCCTGCTTCATGTAATTAAAAATAGATCTAATTCTTAATGTCTTTAAGTTTGTCTGGAAATAAAAGAAGTTATAGGTATAGTTTACAATGTTGGAGTCATCTCAACCATGACTGAGGGAAGAAAAATGCACATTCTTCTACAAGAAGTCAGATATCCTGAACAAACCTAAGACTTGGTGCAGAGGAATTTTATGGTACTTAGAATGTACAAGAAACATCTAGTGTAATGGAGAAATGTCTGAACAACAAATCTTTGCATGTTCATTAGCTATTGACTTAAAGATTTCTTGTATTTCTTTAGGTTTAAAATATTTCTAAGTATTTTTAATTTTAAATGTTTAAATAAAATTAATTTAAAGCTTATAATAAGAGCATAGTGTTTAAATAAGCATTTTTAAAATCGAATTCAAGTACTGTCAATTCAGAGAACAGACAGAATGAAAAATGTATAAATACAGGATTTCTGGCCAGTTTGTGATTTAGATGTTTTCTGACAAGTTACTAAAGCTAGACTATTGGATAAATTTGCTTTTGGCACATGCATCCAAAATGAATTATGCTCATTAAAACTTCTAAATAAAATGAGGTTAGTTTTGTTTTTGTTTTGTTTGTTTTTGATTGTTTGTTTTTGTTTTGTTGTTGTTTTCCTTCCTATTTAAGCACTGACAACATTTGCAGTGTCAGTTGGGCAACTCAAGGAGAGAGCTGATACAATGTTTTAACCTTGTGGACTCTGTAGCAGTGGTCATAGAAGCCTTGACAGACACAAAGGTCTGAAATGAAAGTTAACTCTGAGGAGGCAGAGTCCTGTCAGGGATTCTAGGCTTGTCTTTCAAACTCAGAGAGTACTGAATTTGTTCAAGGTTAGAACAAACATATTTTATCCATATTACAGTGGACAGTTCATGGAGCACCTCTGAGAATCACTAGATACTCTTATATTGCTCATCTGCAATTACTATTTTCTGTTCATTCAGTTTAAAGTCTCTGAAATAATGTAAATGCAGTTTTGTAGTCCACTAAGCTAATGTTAACTGCTGATGTGTTATTACATGCTGTGAGAATAAACGGAGGTTGTAGACCAGTTTGAGATAATTTAAAAGCTGTTGGATGGTAGAGGCAGTGAAAACTGTGTATTACCACAGTATCAACCATGTCACCTTTCTTGTAACTCTCTTAAGTTTTGTTTTCAGTTAAGCACAATAAACATTTATTCAATATACATGGTAAGGGAACCAGGACCCAGACTGAATTAGGAAACAGTTATTTTTCAATACAGATTAATTTTGTAGATACCTAGACTTGTAGCCAGCAGGTCAAGAGAGGTGATTCTCTCCCTTTACTATGCTCTTATGAGACCCCACCTTGAATACTGAGTCCAGTTCTGTTGTCCCCACCATAAGAGGGACATAGAGCATGTTGGAGGAGGGCCACAAGGATGAGATGATCCAGGGACTGGAGCACCTTTACTACAAGGACAGGCTGTGGGAAATGGGATTGCTCAGTCTTAAAACGAGAAGACATCAGGGGGACTTAATAGCTGCCATCCAATACCTGAAGGGAACCTACAGAAAGGCTGGGGAGGGACTTTTTACAAGAGCTTTGACTGATAGGACAAAAGGAAATGGGTTTAAATTAAAGGAGAATAGATTTAGATTTGATTTTAGGAATAAATTATTCAGTACGAGGGTGGCAAGACTTTGGAATAAATTGTTCAAAGATGTTGTGGGTGCCCCCTCCCTGGAGGTGTTCAAGGCCAGGTTGGGCAGAGCCTTGTGTAGCCTGGTCTAGTTGAAAGGCGTCCCTGCTCGTGACAGAGAGGTTGGGTTAGATGATCTCTAAGATCCCTTCCAACCTAGGCCATTCTATGATACTATGACTTATAATTTTGATCTACAAAGCATCTTTGTCCTCAGATTTGGAAATTAATAGATTCCAGGGTCCCTGTAATTATTTACAATAGCTGAATGAAAACCAGATGTACAACTCCTGGAATTTTTAAGCTCCAGGCTACATGGCAGAAAGCTTGAAAACCACATTTCTGCCTAACATATGGCCAAGTAGCATTCCAGATCAGCATTGTACTGTCTTTGCTCCCATTTTTACAAGCCAAAAAACAAGACAGGTTTCCTTGCAAATTTTTTTGAAAAAAAATCAGAAAATATACTATGAGAGAGAGAAAATATGAAAAGAAAAAACAAGCAACCAGTAAAGTGGTTGAAAGGCACTTTTTTTTTTTTTAATAAAAAAATACCCTGTGTAACAAAAAACATGTCAAAATATGTCTAGTTCTGTCAAAATTCAGTAATTAGTCAATACACTGCTGAAGCAGGAATATTATGAAGGTTGCATACTTTCTGATGCTTCTGAACCACATTGTTATGAATAATTACTTCACAGAGGCTATGTAACAGGCATTGGATTCTCTGATTTCTAAAGATAAATTATTTTTTTTTCAACTTAAAATAAATTCCTCGCTTTTTTTCCTACTTTTTGTTGTAATGCTAGACTTACTAAGAAAAAACACAGTTATAGCAAATTAAAAAGAAAGTTTCCAGTAACTGATTGTCTAATTCCTTATTTTTTAATTGATTTTTTTTTTTTTTTAGAAGTTGATATTCTACTATTCCTTTATTACAATAGCATGTTTCAAGGGTTCTGGTCCATTATAGGAAATATTTCTTATAATATTCTGTTTTCTTGTTTGATTTTTTACCTATAATGTTTTAGTCAAGTTTTTGTGCATTGTCAAATGCATTAAGTAACTTAGTATTTAATAGTATGTATCTATGGTTAGAAAATGGTTCTGTGAAATGCTGCAGAAAAGTTATTTTAACACAGAACGGCCGGTTCTGGGATGTAGAATGAGGGCATAATATCTAATTTCAGAATCCATTTGTTGTTTCTTATGACAGATGTGAAAATGCTGTTAGGTAAGAATGTGAGGAAAACATCAGTCCAATGTCAAAGAAATAGCAGGCACTTTTCAATGTCATAAATTTTCATTTATGAAATTCAGCAAATCATTTGAGACAAAATGCTTGACTATTCCCAAAGGGTAGCACTGCATTAGTACTATATTTTTATCAGATAAAAAGCGAAAACATTGCAGAAAAATTATATATTAAAATTTACAATTAATTTTTCCATACCTAGCTTCCCAAATACACCTTTTAAATACCCACATGCTGTTTGAGAATAGTAAATTTTGCAAGAAAACCTATACATGATTAAAATAAAAATATGTATATTAAAAAATAAAACATTCTTCATCACATTTGCTACCTTTCTTGTAATCACTTATGAAAATTATCTTCAAAAATCTCATGTCTTAGACAAACTTCTCAGAAATATTCAGGCTGTTAGGGGACACTTTTAGTTATATCTTAATTCTAACCTCAGAGTTTAAGGCAAGCAATAGTAGTAAACGAGGCAAGAAGTCATAAACAATGACCAGAACATATAAATATTGAACATATAAATGTTGAATATTTAAATGTTCCCTATGGAGCACAAGAGGTTTAGGGTCAACACAAGAAAGAACTTTTTCTCAGTGAGGGTGCCAGAGCTCTGGAACAGGCTGCCCAGGGTGGTTGTGGAGTCTCCATCTCTGAAGACACTTAAGACCCACCTGGATCTGTTCCTGGGTGACTTGGTCTAGGTGATCCTGCTCGGGCAAGGGGGCTGGACTAGATGATCTTCTAGGTCCCTTCCAACCCCTAATATCTATCTATACAAATGCTTGAAAATATAAATGTTCAAGCAGGACTACAACCCTGGATTTCTGGAAGGCCAGCTTCAGCCTTTTCAAGCAATTGCTGGATAAAATCTCATGGGACAGGGTACTAGAGGGCAGAGGGGACCAGGATAGTTGGCTAACATTTGAGGACCAATTCTTCAAAAGCTCAAGATCAGTGCATTCCAGTAAGCGGGAAATCGAGAAAGGTGACAGAGCTCTGGAATGTGCTGCCCAGGGAGGTTGTGGAGTCTCTTTCTCTGGAGACATTCCAAACCCACCTGGACGTGTTCCTGGGTGACTTGGTATGGGTGATCCTGCTTTGGCAGGGGGGTTGGACTAGGTTTTCTTTTCAGGTTCCTTCCCATCCTGTAAGTATTTTATATTGAATAAAACTTGATTACAATTGTCTGGAAAGATTTTTTCTTTTTCATTCTTTCCACATATTTTGGTTGTTCAAACTGACAAATACATTTGAACAATAAACAATTTTCTCTCTGAAGTTTTCCTTATTCATTTTCTAATGCAGTTTCACAAGTATAGATACATTGTTTAATCATAAGAATATCAAAACAGTTATTAAAATTCAGCTCCTGTCAGACTTAGCAACTTTCACACTTTCTGTGACTGATCCCAGGAAATAGTGAAAGTGTGATGAAAAAAAATTGTTCTGAATAACATTAACTTACACAGTTCTTTAATTCTTAGAGGCATGTGTTCTCTATGTATGTATTTATGTGTGTGTGTCTGTGTATACACATTTAATTATTTCCTATCTTTTTCTTATCTGTTTAATTAATTTCAAACAATATTGCACTCTTTAGGTATCAAAATCATTTAAACCAAGCTCTGGGAAATATGTAACAGTGGAAATATTTAAATAACAGTGTAAGTATAATCTCTGTTTTACTAGAATATGTCAGGTCTGATTGCTTCAGTGCATTTATTGATTTCATTTATCAGTCTATTCTCTCTTTCATTCCATTTCACAGCCACTGAGTAAAGAATGTGGAATCAAAGCCCTTGTAGTCATTTTGTTTCTTAACACTGGTTAGTACAGGATCAAAGAACTTGCCTCAAGTTGGAACTGATGTTCTATATTATCTCATAGAATTAAAGAGGAATACACAAATAACATGCAAATATTTGCTGGCTGTTTCATAGACAGCATTTAAGCATTAATATAAATTTTTATATTAGTTGAAATTTAATTTATACATATGTATCAGAAAAAAAGAATGTATCCTCTGCTAACCTTGAAATGCAATATATTTAATTTACAGTCAATAATTTCGTACCTTCTTCTTTTTTTTTTCTTCCTACTGAAGAAGCCACCGATACCTGACTTCACATATGTTCCTTTAAGTTCCTTTATTAGCATGTTTTATAAGCCACTAGGGAAGCACTTTGATTTCACAGTCAAAGCTTTGGAAAGCGTCAGCTGACTGTTTTTAACAGACTTTGAAAATGCTGCTAGCACTTCCTGACAATTTTAATTTAGGTGCTGCTCTTCTGACTAATGGTGACTTTGTGATAACTTTAGCAGTGTGCATCCAAATATAGCCCCTAGCTGGTTTAGTCTTTTCATTAACAATTCTCCTTGGACCTCCTCAACTTGATGATGCTTCTCACATCTGAAAATAAGAGTTCCAGTACAGTTCTGTCATAGACCAGGGATATGGTTTGCCTAGTCCTCATACTAGTCTGTGTTGTGACTTCAAGAACCTTTTATTTTACTGAGATCCAAGATCATAACTTTTAGAATCTGAACTCTAGTTTCTTTTGACCTACACAAACACACAATTTATATCTTACCCTCACCAATTGTTATTTTTCTTTGTTTTGCTCTGTTTTTTTTTCCTTTGCTACTCCTTTTATCTCCTGGAATACTTATTCCTCTCTCTGTCCTACTATTCCAAAATTCTAAATGATAGCTTTGACTCGCAGAGTCTATGAGCCCTACTACAGACAGAAGACACTTTTGTTCATGATGCAGTAGCTTTCAAAAGACAGAAAGAACAACTAATATGGAAATCTATTCAGTGCCTTTACAACCACAGAAGACAATCTACTGGCTACACATCAGCATGATGCTTTCACAGTCCACCCGGTCCATGGAAGATCTGAGAGGTTAGAGAGAGGTGCCTAATTAATAGACAAGGATATATCAACCAAATCAGGGTACTTTTCACAGGAACTGTAAATTACAGCTCACAAGTATCTTGAAAAATTTCAAATCATGATTGTAAGCTTTGTAAATTTAGAGCTCCTAAATAAGATGCATCTTTTATGTTATGTATCATAAAAATGTCTGTAGATCATTCTGGCTAAAAAAAATTCAGAACACTTTATGGTAAAATTAAATCCTGTAAGAAACATTTGGAATTTTAAGAGTAGGCAGTACTAAAAATTATCTCTAGCATCACTTAAATCAACTGGCTGCCTATGGCTTGGATGGATGTGTGCTTCAATGGACCCAAAACTGGCTGGATGACCAGGCCCAGCAAGTGGTGGTGAATGGAGCTAAATCCATTTGGCAGCCGGTCACTAGTGGTGTTCCCCAAGGCTCAGTGTTGGGACCAGTACTCTTCAATATCTTTATCAATGACCTGGATGAGGGGATAGAGTGCATCCTTAGCAAGTTCATAGAATACACTAAATTCATTCTTCATTTTGCTGAGATAATAGGTCAAATATTGATGTTTGTTATATATTTGAAGCAAGGTCTAATAAAAGTAGCTGTGCAGAAACTTTAAATATACTGTCTGTCCTAACTCTGTGGTTCTTGTTGCACTGGAAGAAAGCAGAAAATTGGTTAAATACACTAAGTTCTGAGTATTTTTTTTCTAAGAATATTCCTAGTACTTTTTTTCTTCTTTTTTTTTTTTTTTTTTTTTTTAAATATGGGAAGAAGAATGTAGGCTTTCTTTTCAAAGAAGCTCTTCTTTTCTTTGTGTTTCCTTTGAGTCACTTCTGTGACATCAGGATGAGGTGTCCTGACAATGATCATGATGTCAGAGGACTACGACTTCAGCTGGAGGAGTAAACAGAAGCAGCAGATGAATTATTGTGAAATAAACCTCTACTTCTATAAAAATGTCTTGTTAATAAGAAACAAGAAAATAAAAAAGCAAAATGGATGTGACATTTTTAGGTTGATTTCTTCCCCTAAACAAAATGACTTCTAATATTCAAGATATATCAAAAATGTGCTGATTTCTTTTTATGTAATGCTTAATCCATTACAGATGTAACAATTTTTTAAAGGACTCTTCAGATATTCCTATGGATTCTTATGACAACTACAACTTTCATTATGCTCACATAAGTATCTTCCATACAAAGTTAATTGGGAAGTAATACCATAGCCATGCTTTGTGATCTCATGATGTGTTTACAGTGTTGTGCAGTGCCTAGACCTATAGAGTAATTAAATACCTAACTGGAAGACAGTTGAAGTCATAACATTGAAACAAAAAGATGTAATTTATCTGGATTTTTATTTGTAACTGCATCATATTCACATTAAATATTCAAACTTAATTCATCTTAAAATAGTTATCGACTGCATGAGTATGAATTATAATATGTTATAATACAATTAACAAAATAAAATTGGTATGATATCATATAACATGCAGCAAATTAGTTTGCGGAAAGACTCCATAAAAAATAAGTTTTTGAGGGAATGCAACTCAACCAAAAAAACCCAGAAGAAACTTCACTGAAGAAACTTCAGTGCTTCAACAATGTAGTACCTGTACAATGTCCAAACTATCTCTAACCCCCACCTCTTAATGCCATGATAAAATATGCATCACTTTCAATACAAGATGTGCATCATCTCTGGGTTACTTCGGACAAAAATGAAATTCAAATAACTTGAGGCAGATGCACACATTTCCAAGTCAACAGTGCCTTCTCTTAATGAAAGTCTGTCACTAACCTCAGCTGTAGCAGAAGAGTCTCCTAAGGAGAGAACTAATCTCTCACATTTTGTTTGGTAACTGGTGGGTTTACCTTGGTTGGCTGCCAGACCTTTACCATGTAGTGCTCTTAGTCACCCTCCTTAATAGGACAGTGAGAGAAAAATAAGGGGGAAAATCTTGTGAGTCAATTAAGGACAAGATAACTTACCAATTACTATCACGGGGAAAACAGACACAGCATGGTAAAAAGCAATATCATTTATTGTTATTTAAGAATAGAGAGGGGTGGTGAGAAACAAAGACAAAATTAAAACCACTTTTCCCTATCCCCATTTCCTTTCTCTGATACTCAGTTTCACACTTTCATTCCCAACTCTACCAACTCTCATTCCACCCCTCAAGTGGTGCAAGGGGAATGGGGGTTGCAGTCAAAACAGTTGCTGCTGCTCCTTCTTCAATTTCTTCCCCTGCTCTGGCACAGGTTTCTTCCCATTGAAAACAGACCTTCATGAACTCCTCTGACAAACATCATTCTCACAAGCAACAGCTCTGCGAGAACATCGCCATCATGGGTTCTTATCACAAGGTGCAGTCTTCCAGGAATGGACTGCTTCCAGTTTGAGTCCTCCATGAGGTCACAGGTCTTGCTGGAAAACCTGCTCCTTTGTGGGATCCTCTGTAAGGGCATGGTCTCTGTCAAGATCCCTCCTGGTGTGGGGTACCCATGGGCTGCAGATTCCTTCAGGGAATTTCCCTCTGCTCCAGTGTGAGGGCCTTCACAGGCTGCAGTGAGGATATCTGCTCCAATGTGGTCCTCTCATTGGGCTGTATGGGCCTTCTCTTTAGTGTTCTTAATGGGAAACTCTGCTCCAGCACCCAGAGCACCTTCTCCATGCTTCTTGTCTGACCAATGATATCTGCAGGATTGTTTCAAATATGTTTATCATTAGTCTCTCTCACAGTGTTGTGTTGCTTTTTTTTATTATTATTATTCTTTTTTGTCCTTTCTTAAATAAGTTTTCCAGAAGGCACCACTATCTTGGCTGAATGGCTCAACTGTGTCCCGTGGTGGGTCTGCTGAAACCATCTGAAACCAACAGCGTTTAGCACGAGGCAGGCCCTGCCACTGACAAAACCTTGTTAAGTAAAACCAATACAGTAGTCTACCTGCTGGGATAAGAAAACAGTGACGTTTTGTGGCAGAATAAAAGTAACTTGATGGTTTCTTTTTTAATATTTATTTCTGTGAAATATTTCTATTATTTCCTCTACTGTTTTTTGGGGTTTTTTTTTGGCAATTAATGTTTTTTGGTTACAAAAACTGAGAATGATTTGGTATTTTTCCTGCTGAGATATGAACTCCTCTGTGTTTCTTTGAAGAATGTTTTTAATATCCCTTGCTGATTTGAACTTTCTAATTACGGTAGTTTTGAATGTGACAGTATCATTTTCAAAAAAAATGTCATCAGTGGGATGAAATTAGTGAGAAGTAAGGAGCTCAGGTGAGGAGATGAAACAAAATCAGCTAGGCTCATCAACAGTTCTATGTGTGAAAATCATAAATAAAAGGATAAGTTTTATCCGACAGTCATAATTAGAACACTTCAGCAGTATCTTAGAGGAAAGGGAAAGGGAAAGGGAAAGGTGGCAATGGTGTTGTAAAGAGCCTGAGTGTTTGAATAGTTACATATTTTGATTCACTTCCAAAGCTTAAAGATGGGTCAAAAAATAATCTAGGTCTATATCTTACACACTAGGTTGTAAGATAGTATAGCCAGTGGTCAGGTCCCTATTTGTTGCAATATATCAATTGATAATATCACTTTGGATTCAGTAATCTTAAATAAAAGTTAAAAAATATTATCCAAACCAAATGAAACTTTCTTCTCTGAATTTGGAATAAAATAAAATAAAATAAAGTACAAAGAAAATGGAGCCAGGGTCATTTCAGAACTGCACAGTGACAGGACCAAAGGCAATAGGCACAAACTGAAACCCAGGAGATTCCCTTTGAATATCAGAAAACTTTTTTTCTATCAGGGTGAAGAGCACTAGGTTGTGGATCCTAAAGATCTTCAAAAACTCTTTGGACGTGGTGCAGGGCAAACTGCTAGAGTAAGAGGTTGAACAAGATTAACTCCGCATGTCCCCTCCAACCTCAACCAGACAGTGGTTGTGTGATTGCACACTGCCCACCAGGAGGTGGTTAATACCCAGGACTAAGACTTCCCCAGTGCCTTTTGGTTAACCTTCTGGGACAGTGGTTCAGTCACCGCCCTGACCTGCCCAACACTTCTGGGGGCCCCTGATGCTTCCTGACCCCAGAAAAGCACAAGCATGTCCTGTTCCTAACAACTTGTGTTAGCTCTGCTCCTGAAGATTGTTAATTTTTGGAAGTTTGTGATCTACAGGTTGTCAGGAAGGCCATGGATACCATCAGTGTATTAAGGTGGATTGGGAAGTGGTTAAAGGACAGAGCTCAGAGAGTTGTGGTGAGTGGAGCAGAGTCTGGCTGGAGGCCTGTGACTAGTGGAGTCCCCCCAAGGGTCAGTGCT
>JAABNV010011528.1:61420-80675 GCA_033439845.1 Ispidina picta | reverse complement strand
GCTCAGGCAGGGGGGTTGGACTTGATGATCTTCTAGGTCCCTTCCAACCCCTAATGACTATGAAACTATGAAACTAAATCTTTTGGGAATGTGTGAGCTTGAGCTCGGAACTCGGAGTCACCAGCATGAACGGGCACGCTGGGGGCAGAGGGAAAATACACCCAAGGTGTTCCCCAGGAGTTTGTGAAGTGTTGACTGTTCTCAGCTATCATCTCCAGCAACAAGATCTCTGGAGATTAGGAAGGGCTTGCTTCCAGGAGAGATGAGAGGAGAGCATGAATAAGAAGAATGCATTTCAAGAAGTCACTGAGGTTTCCCTTCCAAAGCTGCAGCTCCTGGAGTGCTGAGATGTGGGCAAGCTGCTGGCCTGACCAAGAGCAGGGCTGTGGGAGGCTGCAGGGAAGTCTCCTGAGATGACACCTCAGAACTGCACTCAGACAACCCGGGGTGAAGGAGGGGATGTGCTGGGGGAGGGGGAGAAGAATGGGACCTATGACTGAGGAACAGCTAGGTAACTGCAGGCACATTTCCAGGTAAGCCTGTGGATGGGACTCCAGTGGGTACAGCAGTTGTGTGGGTGATGCAGGAACAGCTCTGGGCTAGGGTCAGCCCCAGGCCTACCTGCTGGCCTCTTGGTGGTTAACTTTTGCAAAGCTCCAAAGGGGCAGGATGCTCTGGGGTGTAGGGAAGCAGAATTATTAAGAAAATAGAAGGGCCCATGAGATAGTGGAGATGGAGGTGCTCTGGGGATACTGCTTCCTGACTTACTAGCAAAGTGGGAAAATATGAGCAGAGAGGCATTAATCACACCCTTCCAGGTAGTCCCCAGATCCATTAGGTTACTGGAAAAATCACTAATAGAGAGATGGGTGATGACTTATAAACACAGAGCTTTTAGGGCAGGAAGTCCCAGTTGTTAAGTGATAATTCATGGGGTTTGTAATTATATGTTTTAAATAGAACATTGTGAAAGAAAGGCATGTGCACTGAAAACCTGTGTAATCCCCTATGTTAGTGCCTTAAGCATCAAAAAATGAATGCTGCACAAGGAAAAATGTCCCTCCTGCCAAGCCTTCCAGCCCAAGAGCCTCCATTTGATGGAGTCTGGTGGGGAAAAAATTCTAAAAATCACATGGTTTATATGTTTATTCTTATCACACCTGTAGGACTCTGCAGTGACTAGACAGATGGGAAATATCTGTCTTTTCTGAGCCTCTTGCAGGTGTCTCAACAGGGAATAGGAAACAAGGAGAATCTCTTGTGCTCAAAATTTGCTATGGAAGAACAAAAATGATAGCAGGAAAAATAGGAGTATTCAAAGTCTTTCCTACTTCTTTCAATGGAGTTTTTAAAAGACATTGATTTAGTCAGAATATTATTTTTTTCTTTAGAATAACTGGTTTGGACATGTCTGAAATCTCACTATCACATCTGATGTGCTACTTTATATTTAGAAATCTGAGTCCACATGCTCTAGCTGGAATCCTTTGCAGACAGAGCATAAAATCACAATAAAAATTGTGAACACCTTCAATGATCTTTTGAAACGTGAGGAGAAGCTGGAGCTGCAGAGGTACCCGTGTCTTAGTGCCTCTGTTACTGGGGTAGCACTGAGGCAGCAAGCTGGGGCAGGACAAGTGATTAGAAAGGACTTGCTGAGTGGACCCAGGGTTTGCTCCCTTTTCTAACTCAGCAAACTTCTCATTAAGGGTAGGTGGATTATTCAGCTTCATGGCCCTACAGGAAGCCTTTTCCAGAATTGCATTGTCCCAATTATTTTAACTTTTATTCTGATTTACAGTCTAAATATATTGATGGCTAGTTCATATTCCTATGTTGTTGGGATGAAATGTTCCTGGTGCTTCAGCAGCTCTTCCCAAGGGTTTGTGCCAGCACTGTTCTAAATAGTGCCTGATTTTCTCTGAGTTCTTGATCTGATTTTTTCCCAAGCCAGAGTTTTTAGCAGCCTTTCCCCCTCCTCCCTTTTCTCTTCTGATTATCCAGATAACTATTCTCCATCCCTATTTTCTGTCTCTTGGGAATGTGTGTTGGGAATTGGAAGAAAGAATTGTACCTCCTATTGCAAATCAGAGCTCACCAAAAGTCTCTTTAGTGGCATCAGTATAAAGCTGCCTGAGGTGCTGCTGACAGCGGTATCTCCTTGGAAGCATTTTAAGGCTGAATCTCCCTCTTCACAGCTGCATCATGTTATCATTCATAACTGCCCTTTGTCAGGGAAAAAAAAACCAAAACTCTGCTGCTGGTAGCTGATGAGTTCCTTGCTTACAGAAAGAAAATAAGTGGTTCCCAAGTGTGTGACCTTGAATTTTGTGCTACTGAATTTCCTCCCTTTTCCCTTACTTTGGTTTGTTAAATCCTCCTGTAACCTGTCCTAACCCTCTGAATTGATGTTTATTCCCAGTATTCTGACAGCCACAGATTTTATTAGCAGAGGCTGACATTCTGAGCCAAGGTTATGAGAAAAATGAGTAAGATCAGTCTGAAACAGTCCAGGGCACGGATCCTCTGTTGCTCCAGCCTCTGCCCACTGCCTGCAGCCCTGAACCCTTAGCCAGGGCTTTTCCCATTTCAACCTCCTCCTTCTCCAGGTAAACTCATTTCTCTCCCTGAAGCCTTTCTGCAACCCAAAGTTTATCCCAGGTCTGACACCTAGAAAATCAGATATAATAATTTATGAGAATAATCTACCCTATGGTGACCCTTGTCTTGCATCATACCTCATCCACTTCCATGCTTTCAGCTGTGTTTTCCCTCTTTGAAACAGGGTTTGCCCCCCAGCAGCTGAGTCCAGCAGGCTCACAGCCAGACACGTGTGCATTTGCACCTAGGAGGGAGCCCTGGTGAAAACACAGCCCTGGTGTCACCTTCCCCCCAGCTGTGCTCTGGGTCCTGCTGTGGCTATGCAGCTGTGTGCCTGTTGCCCTCCCCACCCTGCAGCTGCACACATTGCCCCTGCCCTTCACAGAGGGCTTCAGCTGCTCCTGGTTAATCACATGCCTCCAGCCCAGGCTAGATGGTTATAATTGAAATAAACACTGCCACCCTCAGAGTCACTGTGTAAGCAACACTGGTGTGAAACTGGTTTGCTGGTGCTTGTAGCACCACGAGCCACAGCATTTCCCCTGCATTGCTGAGTCTCTAGGAAAGCTTCAGGTAACAGCTGCCCTTTTAGTTTTTTTAAAAAAGAAAAGTTTTTAAAAGCAGAAATGAGACAATTTGAAATCCCTCCCAGCTCACTTTGGGGTCACCTGTCTGCTCCACCCTGCAAGTGTGGCCTTTTGCTTTCTGTACCCCCAGTGTGGTAGAGGATCCAGCAGGGGCTTGGTCTGCACCCCAGCCCTTGGTACTGCCTCTGAACAGGGGTGTTGTCACTGGTGGGAGCAGGCTCTGTGAAAACATGCTGCTAACCTCACACAGTGCACTCAGAGTTGAGCTGAAATGTAAACTCACTGCACAGAACTAGTTCTATTCCCACCCAAACCAGGACACAGGGAAAGGCACAGATTCCTGGGAAACAAACCGTGGGGTTTACAGCAGTGTTCAGAGGCATCCTTCAACTGCTGATGTTCCTGAGTGAAGGTTTATGTCAAAGAGTAAAGGGCAAGTCTGCTCCTAAAAATTCACCTTCCATAGATGTGGAGACTGAATTTGGTTACCAGTACATAGGTGGCCTGTACTTCAGTCAGTGCTTAAGCTAAGCAGTGAGAAAACATAATGAAAGATGTGATGTAGCAGTAATACTGCATCCCTACCAGTCAGACTTTATATGACATCATTTGAAGACATTGCCTGAGCTTTAAAACAAAATATAGCACCGAGTCAGATGTGAGAGGCAGCCAAAAATCTGTTTGATATTATAATGAGAATGCATTTATTCTTCCAAGCTTGCTACCTCTTTATCAGTTTTACCCACACCTGGTACAAATGTGGTGTCTGTTCCTTACTCACCTGCTCCCTTGGGGGAGGTGGGTGTGGAAGTGATCCTGCTTCTCTCAGGCTATTTGCCAGCAGCAGTAGGTTATTGATGCACTGCAGGTGTTGCTATCCCATTTCAAATGGAAGCAGTGGTTGGAGTTTGCCTTTTGGTGAAGTTAAATTAGAGCTGGTGTCCAGTTGTGGAGTGCTCTGGGCAATATTACACCAAATAAGTTACTTAAACTCTTATTCACTGAAAAGGAGCAGGAAACAGGTATTTCTTAATTCACACCTACTGCAAGTCTTTAGGTTTTATATATATATATATATATATATATATTAAGTCTGAGTATAGGCTTTTTCACTGGGCATGAGCCTGTTAAATGAGCAGTGCTGCTCCAGTTGTGTTGCTGGGAAACTAACTATAAGCTTTGTTTAATTCTGCTGCTGAGTCCTAATTTTTACCTTGCATTGCTTCTGGTGCTGAGTATCCATGGGGAAACTTCCTTGGAGAAGCTTACTGTGTTCATATGATTGATGGAAACAATAAATTGAGTATATTGATGAGTTTTCAGAGCTTGGATAATTTTCCTACTGCAAAGTAGTGACCGTAGCAGGTTTTATTATCTGGCTGACAAGTAATAATAATAAAAAAACAACTGCAGAGAACAAGTATGACTTGAACATCTGGAGGAGGAGGAGGAGGCAAACAAATGAAAGGGCCTGCTGTATTCTGTGCCAGTGGGATTTGCAGTCCAGAAAGAGATGCAAATGACTAAGGCTGTGTGATCTACTTTCTGTAAGCAATCATCTTGACAGGCTTAACCCCTTTTCTTGTTTGCAAATGATCCTGAAGTGCTGCTGCTTACAGATGTGCTTGCCATTTGCATGCACTGTGTGAATAAACTTCAGCTCTGGGTTAGTCATGTGAAATTCAGCATGCCTGCTGCTGGAGTGGTGTTTGCAGGGGGTGATTCAGAGCTGAAGGAGGGGTGCATGAGCACTGCTGGAAATATGTGTATGGCTGCATATGCACAGATTCTGAGCATGTTTGTGATACTTCTCATCTCTCTGCAAACAATCTCATTTCCAAAGAAAATCTTGTTTGTACTAAAAACTACTCTGTAATTAGTAACTCTTGGAATGGAAATGGTAGTGGAAAATTTCCAGAAAGCAATTAGATCTGCCTGGATATCTCCAGTGATCTCTTTTACACCGAGCCAGTGGCAGGTGGCCAGGTGAGGGCAGGAAGGTGTCTATGACAGGGAGGGCAATCCAGTTAGATGCTAATATCACTCTGCAGGGGGTTGCACTAGATCATTTTCTAGGTCCCTTCCAACCCCTGACTGTGATTCTGTGATGCTGTGATACAGTTCTCTGTGTTGGCCCCTGAGATGAGCTCTGGAGCCTCAGTCCCAAGATGCTGCCCTGTCTCACAGCTGCAGACATGCTTTCAGCCTGAGCAATATGCTGCCCTGATGTGGTCTTGGTCTCCAGAGGGATCCCTGCCCTTGGGGTGGCTGCTCACGGTCTTCTGCCCTGCCATGGTCCTGGTGGGTGGGCAGAGGCTGTGCCACTGGCTGGCTGGCAGACCTGTGAGGCTGGGTGGCCTTGGTGCCAGCTGCAAGAGCAGTGCAAGTGTGAGAAGTTTTGGGTTGTATGCTCAGGTAGGTGCTTCAGTGTGAGTGCACTGCATAACTGACTGCTGCACATCAACATCATTTTGGTGACAATGGGAAAAGGCCCAGTGTCCACGTATTGTGTCCTCAGGAAAGACCCCCACCCGCTAAAAACCCCCAACCACGAGGTGAAATGAAATCCACTTCACTGTCCCAAACTGGCAAAAATAGCCCAAAGTCACTCCTAAGTACAGAGATGGAACTTACATTATTTTAATGCAAAAATAGTGACAAAAAATGACATTTGGCTTCCCCTTCTCTTGAAGAGTTAAGGGGTACCAGGAGTGGTACCTGTGGCCTACAGAGACAGTGGTGGCAGAAAATGAGGGAGGTGTGTGCCCCAGGTGTCAGCTGTCTGGGTGATGGTAGGAAGTGTGCAGCTTGTGTATGAGAAGCCAGATCATTTCCCAAGCCCTGGGGTTGCTCAGCCTGGGTGGAGGTGTGATGTAACCAGGGCTCCCAGACCATTTACAAATGTAATGGTCACTTAGTAAAATATACTCTATATCACATGCAAATGGCCCAGGTGCCTCCCTGAGCTTAATTTTCATTTAAAAATAATAATCAGTTTTGCTTGATGGTGTCTTCTGGGGACAAAGGGAGAAGGGAAAAAGCTGAGGAAGGGTCTTTCTTCTTCAGTTTTATAGAATGAGAAGACAAGAAAACAAATCATACGGTAGGGGACTTGTCCTAGACCCATAAGTCCTCTTATCTTCCTTTTTCTGCTGCCTTCCTGCCCTGGATGCTTTGGCAGCTCACAGGACAGGGTCTAACCTTGACAGGGATGAAGGAATTCCCATGGGGCCCTGGACGTCACTGCATTTTCCAAGCTGGCCATAAATCATGGTTTGTTTGGGTCATTCTCCTGATGCAGAACGTGTGTGAGGAGATAAGAGCCTGGAGGAAGCAGAGGCAGAGGGTATCTCAGAGGCAAAGCAGCACCAGGAAGAAAATCTAAATGTTTTGACAGTTTCACTGAGGAGCTGGCCTGAGCTCTCCTTGTGGGGACATTGCCACACCCAGTTGGAAGGGAGTTTGCTTTGGAACTGGGAGAGCTCTTTCCCTTGCCATTCAGATTTTGTTTCACTGCCAGTGGGATTTTCCCAGTGAGGCAGGATTTTCCAACCACAGCAGGATGGTGACTCACCAGCCAGATTCCTCAGGTGATAGAAACAGACACAGCTTCAGTGGTCCTGCCTTCACTCACATCAGCACCAGATGCTTGGGATGGAAAGTTACCATCCCTTTGTCCAGTCTCTATCCCAGCCACTGCCAGCTGCTCTCTGACCTGCCAGCAGTGCTGAGCACAATGGAGAGGAGATAGAGCTATCCTAAGTGATCTGGAAAGCTCACTTTCTCTCAGTGCACTGGAGGCACAGGGAAATTCCCTCTCAGGAAGCTTTCTCTTACATCCATCACTCATTTTCCCTCACTTTGCTCTTTGTTTGACTCCACTTTTCTCACCTGCTGGTGCCATTTGGGTATCTGGGGTGTTCTGATGCTCCTCCATAACAAATCTGGGCATGCAGGGGGTTTGCTGGGGAGCTGCTCCAAAGATCCACAGGCTGCATCCAGCTGTGGATTTAATGCCTGTAAATATTAATCTTTTCTAACTGGGGAGCTGTCGGCCTGGATAGTGGGAGGTTAACCTGAGGAGCAGCTCTAGCCAAGGAGGCAATGATGTTATTCCTTGATTGCATTGTGTGGAATGCAGATGAGGGCTAAGTGGCTGTAATTAGCTGTGCAGTGTGCAACTCCTATTTTACAACATCAGGAGCAAGGCTGCCTGAGCCTGAACCTGTTGCTTTCCCCATCCTCAGGTTTCCAAGCAGCTTCCACTGTGCCCCTCTTCTCTGCCTGCCCAGCATGTTTCATAGGAGTAGCTCCCAATCACGATGTTAGATGGTGTTCTGAGCTGGTTTGCTTCCCATGGTGTGCCATTATTTGCTCTGTTAGAATGCCACAGCATGGACAAGGGTGCATGACTGCTTAGGAGGTGTTGGTTATTTTTGGATATATTCAATGAGGCATTTTTTTGCATCTCTGTTATACTTAGACCTCTCAGGAGAGGAGGGATACCTATAATTTGGCTGAACATTTCTTGCCACTGAATGATGGCTTCAGTAATCTTCCTGACTTCCAGAAATAAAACAGTGAGACCTGTTCTTTTTGTGCTGGGTTTGGATTAAAAAAAAAAAAAAAAAAAAGGAAAAAGAAAATTATGGAGATCCTTGGAACACCTGCAGGAATTATGGATTTGTGGAGCATGAGCCACCACAATCTATAGCATCCAGCTCTAGCCAGCCTGTGATTAGCATCAGGAGTCCATATCAAAAATGCCTTAAGTCAACTTGCAGAGTGCTCTGTTATTCCTTCTGGAGATAAAACTAGGTAGAAAATATCTCCAGGGATTAATTTTTGCAGCTCCTAAAGCTTTAGGCTCGCTGGATGCTCCCTTCTGCTATGGGTCTCCCACTGCTGCTACAGGTGCTCAAGTGCTCCAGCTGCTCTTGCAGGTTCTCAGCAGGTTCTGCATCCATTCAGGGGCTGCCAGAGAACTTTGTGTGCTGTCTCTCCAGCTTTCCCAGCCTAAACACAGGCTAAGGGGCTACCCCTGAGAGCTGCAAGGAAAGGTATGATAGATTGAGTTTTGTTATCTGCAGTGGTGGGTTCCAATGTTTGCCACGTGCCTGTCATTCATTATGAGTGTGCATCCAATGGGAATTAGTAGGTGTGTCCTATAAACAAAAACTAATAATCCTCTGAGTCAGAGTTAAAATTTTTCCCTTCTGTGTGTGAAGTGCTCGTTAATCTGGAATTTTAATTGAGGGGAAGGGCAGCCTGGAGATGGTTTGTGCTCACCTGCTCCTTCTTCCAGCAGCTGGCTTTGTGGCTGGTGATGGTGCTTCTGTTGCACACATGTGTGCCAGAGCCACTGGCCAGGCTGCACAGCTGCTTCGGTGCCAGCTGCCCAAGGGGGCTCTGGTATCACAATGCTTGGGGCTAGAAGGGACCTGGAAAGATCAAGTCCAACCCCCCGGCCAGAAGTGTCTCCAGAGAAGAAGATTCCACAACCCAAAAAGTAAGGTCACCTGTGACCTTCTCAACAACAATATCAAATAATACATATTTTTTTAGGGCTGCTGCTGTTGTCTTAAGGTGGTGATTTCAATTCCTGAATGTGAGACTGAGGGTACGTGTTTTTGTTAGGGTTTTTATGGTTTGTTTTGCCCGTCTTGGTTTTTAAATGGATCTGAAAACACCCACAATTTCATAGTAGACATAACTACCTAGAGATGTTGTAATCACATTTAGGCATAAGCCATACTATGGGCTTCAGATACCTCTTTGCTTCTGGGGATGCTCTCCTCTAGAGCCCAGAATGACATATATATATATATACACATACATATATACATACATATGTATATGTATCTATATGTATATATCTGACCATTATTGAGTACAAGTAGATAGCTGCAGCAAGTCAGTGTCTAAGTCAGAAGTGAATCCCTTTTATAAACCTGCAAGAGGGTAAGTCCTCCAGAAAAAGATCTGGAAGATAGGATGGTGTTTCCCTGACAGCTGGAGCAGAAGATCCATGGAGCTGCTTGGTAGAGTTTATGGTGTGTTAGACCTGAAATGCTGGAAACATCACAGTGTGTTTTCAGTTTGTTTGTCATCTGTAAGCCTCTGCTGGATCTCCAGTGTGGCAAGAAGGCTGCTGCTTATCTCCACACATCTGCACCCCATGGGATTAACAGCTCAAACAATTTTTCTCCTGCAACTCCATCCAAAAACTGCAAGCATCAGCCCTCTGCATCTGCTCCTGAGGACTGGGCTGGGGAGCATGTTTCTTTTACAGTGTCCCGTGACAATCAGCTGCACACCTCCTGATCCATCTAATGGTACTCTTCATGGGGACCAGAACCAGAGAGATCTGAAAATGGCATTACTCTTCTCATTATCGTGCAGTGAATTAAATATATTAAATCATTGCTCTGCTAAAAGCCTGCCTTTCTCCACGATTGCTTTCTATGAGGTCAACTTTAGCAATGACAATGGCTAATAAAGCTCTGATTGTCATTACAACACCTAAAAAAAACCCCAAAAAACCCAAACAACCAACAAAACACAACAGTGTTCATTTCAGTGTAATAAACACGGTAAGTAATTGAGTATTTATCTAAACAGAATGAGAAATGTGGAATTTATTTTTAGAACCTGAGCTTTAAATAAACAGGACACTTTTAAACGTAACTCCATTTTGGATAATGAGATGTTTTCATGGGCATAATGGCTATTTTCAGTATGTTCCCCAAAGGCTCTTCTTTTAAAATGGATCATTTTACATCTAAACTGGAGCAGCACAGGATATTTGTGCATTAAGACTGGTCAGTGCTTGTCCTGGTTTGGGTGAGAACTGAACAAATTCTGTTCAGAGATTTCACTTTTCAGCTCGGGTTTTCTAACTGCACTGTCTGAATGAAGTCACAGATTGGTTTCCTAGTATAAAAGACATTGCCTAAGTGTATATCCCTATTAATATGACACATTCTTTATGCAGATATGCATATACACCTCAGGAGACGTTGGCTGTCATGTATACATCACCATATTGCTGTTATCCCCTTTCTTAGCTATGGAAAACCTTGATATTCAATGAAAATTATACAGCAAACCAGTATTTTAGTGCTGCTGTGTGTGACTTTCTGTTAAATACAGACTGCATGACTGACCCTCTACTCCAAAGGAAGGAGAAGCTCATTAGAGCAATGAGCAGAGCCACCCTATGTGTTACAGCAAGCAGGGAAAGAGAGAATTCTTGTAATTTGGCTAGGAAGGGGTATGGAACACTTCTGTTTTCTATAGGCATGCTGCATTTTCAGCCATGCATGTCTCTCTGCTGAATCATCCTGACACACCTACACAGAGCTGTGATTTGCCTGGAATAAGTGCCAGTGCCTGGAATTAGATCTGAGCAGACATGTGCAGCAGTGTTTGGCAGACACTTCATGTTTCATTTTATATATAGTGTGACTACCAAGCTAGTCCATGTCAGAAGTTTCAGTTCTTGTTTTCCAAGAAGGGAAGGTTTTTCCCCTTGTATTTGTCCCTTGTGAGTGGCCTGCAGAGAGGTCGTGGCAGTGCTTCCCCATCCTCTGTCCTCTGATGTGTGGGACCTGCAGAGTTCCATGAGAAGGAATAAGGGGGAGAAAAAAAAGATGTGTTGGAGTGGGGGAATCACATTAAGGCATGAGATATAGGCAGATGGGGTGATTTTATTCACACTAGTCATAAATCAAACAAAATTAAGCCCTGGCACTTGCCATTTGGTGTTCTTCTTTGAGTGCTTCTGCTCCTTAGACTGCAGGATGCCCAACAGCACCATGCCAGGGCAGCAGATCCTCCCTGGATGAGTGACCTGGTCCACTTCCCCACATTAAATAAATAGCTATTACACCTCTTGCATGCTGTGAGTGGCCTTGCCCAGTTACAAGAGCTGGGTAAGTGAATTTTTGTTTTTGTGAGGGCCTGTCTCCTCCCTGCCCTCCTGCTAACCCACTTATGGACAAAGCTTCTCACCTGGAAATGGTCCCGTCCTATTAACCTTTGCAAATGGTGGTGTTTGAGCCACTCCCAGGTGATAGTAGTGCCTGCTGCTTAAGAGGACATCTCTCCTGGGTTGCCTACAGCTCCAAGCATGCAAGGAAGGGACAAAGCAGTCTGAACACAAAGAGGGTCTAATTCCATCTTCCCTGGCCTCCTGCAGCAGTACAAACCTGATTTTACTCCCAGCCAAGCATAAAATCATAGCAATGTCTGGGGTGAAAGGGACCTCTAGAGGTCACCCAGTCCAACCCCCTGCTGAAATCAGGGACATCTTCAACTAGAGCAGGCTGCTCAGAGCCTCATCAAGCCCCACCTTGAATGTCTCCAGGGATGGGGCCTCCACCACCTCCCTGGACAGCCTGTTCCACTGATCCACCACTCTTGTGGTAAAGAGCTTCTTCCTTATTTCTAATTTAAATCCATGCCTTTCTAATTTCAAACCATTGCCCCTTGTCCTTTCACTCCAGGCCTTTGGAAACAGCCCCTCTGCACTCGAATGGGAGCAGGAGGGCTGGTGCTGATGGAACCATGTCAGTGCAGTGGAAGTGGAGCACATCTTTTTTCCCCCTTCTTTTTCCTCGAAGATGAAAGAGAGGTATCAGAACTGGACTGAGTCTATTATATTCCCTGTAGGTGTGTGTATTTGGTGTTTATTTATGCTGGTGTCTATGTACAACTGGGCAGATAAAATGAAAGAAGAATTTAGGACATATCTGACATGACCACACACTTTTAGAACACAAGATAAACAATGGATGATTGATGCTTAAAGACTTGATAACAGACTGAACAATTTACTAGTAATGACAGGGAATGATAGAGCAGTCAGTGAACTGCATTGCAATTGAATTATAGGAACTGCATCTATTTTCTTTGTCTGTTTTGGATATTTATTTAGTTATTTACTTTTATTTGGCAACTGTTTGCGGGCTATGAAACAAAACATCCAGTGGAAAATGCCCCTGGGGAAACATGGAATGATGTGTGTGTGCCAGAGCAAAGGGGGGTAAATGTGGGAGTTTATTTTGTGCTTTCTTGAAGGTAAAGGAACTGAATGTGAGACTATGAGCAGGCACATCCCAGAAGCAGGAGTATCCTACCTGGTCCAGGCACCACATTTCTGGGCCAGGCAGCAGAGGAAGATCTTAAGGTTCTGGATTCCTTCAGCTGGCTAGGTCAGGGCCATGCAGACATCTTTGTTTCTGGCAGCTGTCTTAACCCCCAGCAGATTCCAGTGTTTCACTGTGGCTTACAAAGAATGAGTTTTTCGTGCTTGCATTTCTAAATATTTTTTTTTTGTGGACCTTTAGTTGTGGCTTTGGGTGTTTCCCACAGGCAAGGTGCACACAGGTGTTACAGCAACAATAACCTGCATTTCTGTGCACCTGTTGATGGTTTAAGGTTAATTTGTGCTGGAAAGCAGTTACAAAAGCAACCAGGGCATGAATTTCTAACACAATAGTGCTTTTGCTCAGCGTGCCACATCTGCAGTCCAGACTAACACCATGCCTGTGCCACAGCTAGACTCACTCTGAAGCTGAAGTGGCAGTGAAGACAAGGGAGCCTGAAATGGAACAGTTCAAGATGAAGGCATTGAACTTGAGTTTGTTAACCAGTGTTCTTTTATCTCCCTTTCTGCTCCAATACAAACAAATCCTGGCTGTCCATGTGCATTACAAGCATGCCTGTTCCCTCTGCAAACAAACACTGAGCCTCCAGAACTCTGTTTTTCCATAAAGCATCTGTGCAGTGCTGAGGTTTGCTGTTGTGATCTGCAAATTAGGCTGGCAAGAAAGGGGGGAAAGTTAATGTAATCTTTCCTCTTGCTGGCTGACTTGTCCTTTGCAAGTGAGGAAAAACAAGGTGTGCTGAAGCTGCTGGTGTGGGCTCCCCGTGGCTTGATGGCACACGATGCATTTTGAGCAAGTATTGTGTGCTGCCTGGCAGCTGTGGCTTCACTGCTCAGGATGGTGTCTTCTCACTGATCTCTGAGCAGCATGTCTCAGGCAGAGTTCCTTGTGTGCACATCTGTGCTGCTGTGTGCTGAGCTTGTGTGAGCACGTACTGAGCTTTCCTGCCACTGGATTTTCCATGTACAGATGATTGCCAACTATTTCATCCAGAATGAGGACTCCACACTTTGACAGACTGTTCCCCACTGCTCACACATATGGGTCCAAAATAATCTGTGCAGATTATTTTCCTCCTTTGGCAAAGTCAAGTGTCATTATGCCATAGTACTGGTACATTTACAGTGGAAGATTGTTTTAAAAATATAGCTCACTCTATTCACTAGTTGGTTTAAAAATATATATTTTTTTTCTGAGTTTTATTTAGCTCAAATTACTTAGAGAGGAGAAGTATTAGAATAAAATCACATTTATTAATAACCTTCTGACCTGCACTGGCAAAACTCCCACACCAAATTTTTACCCTGTTACTGAGCAGTAGGTGCAACCAGCCGGTGACATTTGTTTTGCAGTCTGAAGCTTAAAACCAAACCAAACCAAACCAACATGTAATAATTTGCAGATGTTGGCAACTGGCAGTGATGCATGAGTTGAAGCTCTCTTTGGGTGCCAAACCACAAATATATATCTTTTATTTATTTATTTATTTATAATCTACCATTCCTGGAACTGGAAGAGGCTTCAAAACAGTATGTAAACAAGAATAGAGAGAACTCACTCCTGAGCATCACCCATGCTACTGCTGCTATGAGCTACATACAGAGGGCTTTTTCTCATTGACGATGTCCTTCAAAACACGTTCGCTTTTTGTTCTTATCTTAAAGGTGTAGGTGTGCAGGGCTAGTGCAACTGCTGCAAGAGGATTGGAGATAGTCACACTTTCCAAAAACTTTACTCACCAATGCAGAGTGTTTAAAGAGGAAAGCAGAACAGGGTTATTTACATGTGAGTTTGCTGCCAGTATACAGCTCTGTATCCCTTATGTACTTTCCACTTGACAGTACCCTGTCCAGTGGCTTTTGAAAATTCAGATTTTCTCTTAAACAAGAGTGGCTCTTCCCCTTCTCTCCCCTCCAAATGTGTTTTGCTTCTAAAGCAAAGGGGACACCAAAGGAGGGTCATGCAGCAGATGTCATGCCACACTTTGAGACACTTCCAGTGTATTTTTAACAATTTTTCTTCCACACCTGGCAGCAACTCTAGATGATGCTGCTAGAAACGGAAAGATGCTTTGCCTTCTGAATTGTAACTCCAGGTACTTGTCCCCAGGTTGGATACAGAGACATTTATATTTAAGAAATTTAAAAAAATGGAGCCAGCAATTTAAACTATGTGCATCCCTCAAGAGACTGGAATCTCTGTGTATTAATGCGAGCCCAAATAGCACAACTGTTTGAGCAAAAGGCAGTGAAGTTTTTCTGGCTGTATACTACACACTTTACCATAAGCTTCAATGGCTGCTGTGTTTCCCACCAGCTGGTGGATGGAGGCAGCCCTGTGTACATAGCAGGTTGGTTGCCTGTGATCTGCTGGCACCTGAAGCAACCTTTATTTGTCTGTGCCTAAGAGCTGAGCTGCCCTGGAGCAGGAGAGCTGGCTGGAGGGCTCCAGGCTGGCACTTGCTTGGCACATCTTCTGCACAGCCTGTGCCAGCAGGGCAGTGGGAGCCCGGGGAATTCAGAGTTCAGAGAAGGGCAGCGAAGCTGGGGAAGGGGCTGGAGAGTTTCTCCTGTGAGGAGAGGCTGAGGAGCTGGGATTGTTCAGTCTGGAGAAGAGGATGCTCTGGGGGGACCTTATTGCTCTCTACAGCTGCCTGAAGGGAGGGTGTAGGCAGCTGGGGGTCGACCTCTAGGTCTATGACAGAACTAGGGGGAATGGCTGCAAGTTGCACCAAGGGAAATTTAGGTTGGATATCAGGAAGAATTTCTTCACAGAGAGTGGTTGGGCATTGGAATGGGCTGCCCAGGGTGGTTGTGGAGTCCCCACCCCTGGAGGTGTTTAAAAACCTTGTGGCTGTGGTGCTGGGGGACATGGGATAGGGACCCTGGCAGTGCAGGGTGAATGGTTGGACTTGATCTTAAAGATCTCTTCCAGCCAAACGATTCTGTGATTGTATGAATCTGCAGCTCTCCTCTGGCTGTGCCCCAGCCCTGCCCTCAGGAGAGCAGAGCCACCCACTGCAAGGGGTGAACACTGCTGCATCACCTCTCTTCCCCAGCTTACCCCAGGGAGAAGCTCATTGAACAAAAGGAGGTGCACTAAGGGATAAACCAAAGCACCCCTCTGAAAAATGGGCCCTCTGGGGATGATCCCTGTTGCAGTTCACATCACCTAAGAGCAGCCAGGGGTAAGGGCAGGGGGTTTGTGGCCACCAGGCATTGCCACGCCAGCCTGGCTGCTGATGTGGCTGAGAGAATGGGAAGCAACCCAAGTCTGAGAGCCTTTCTCACGGCCACTTCTGAGTGGGATCCCAGACTCCATCAGAAGTGGAGCCCTTTGTAATAATCACTCTAATTTCCTCCTTTTATTTTTCTATATTTTTTTTAAGGAAAAAAACCAAAACCAAAACATTATTCCTAGGACTTTTGCTTCTTTCTTAGGAATTCTATCACATCAGGGCCCTAGTGTCTGAGCCATGCAACGGTGATGCATCATCTTACACAACAATCTCTTGTTCTGAGACTAAAAGCTGTTTGTTTACATAACATCAGCTGGCCTTCCAGCAGCACACTGTTGGTTCAGTGCAAAGACACTTCTGCATTTCCTAAGATCACGGTGCAGCAGAGTGGTGACATTGCACAACCAAGAGCAAAGTTTCCCATGCCTGCTGTGGCTCAGTGTGGTGTTACTGCTGTCTCTGAAATCAAAGCAAAGCAAGAAATCCTGGCAATAAGTCAGGCAGGGTGGTGGTGTTTGTGTTTTGGTTTGTTCGGTGTTTGTTTGTTGTTTTATTGTTTAACACCTATAAAGCTTATATCTGATTTACTCAGACATTCAGCTGCTTCTCAGAGCAGGCAGGTATTATGTTACTCTGGGTGTCAATGTTTAGGAATTTCAGGGGTTTTTTTTCTTGTTTTGTTTTTTTTTTTTTTTTTTTCTGAATAAAATTTGATGTATTTCACCAAATAATGAAGATGTACAAATAGTAATAGAAATTAATTTTGTAGCAGCCTTCTCAGGGGGCTGGCATGATGCTTGAAGATTATTTCATTTCTGTTTATTTTCCCTCATTCTTTCTTTAAAGAATTGTTTATTTAAAAGTATCTCCTATACATATATATATATATATAATTTTTTTTTTCCCAGACTACAAAACCTAGAATTGTATTACAATTTCATCTAGCTGCTCTTTTCAAGTACATGTCTTGGCGTGGCAAAGCAATCTCACTCCCTAGAGATCCTTCACTGCAATTGTGTAAAATGTTATTAAGTGTGGGAAAAAAATCTTGATCACTTGTTTTTGTTGCATTTCTTCGTGGAGGGGTGTCTTCTTCTCTCCCCACACCCCTTCCCCAGAGACAGCTGGTCTGTGGGAGAGGCCTCAGCCAGCCCTTCTCATTACTCTTCAATCCAAAGCAGAGTCAGCATTGAAAAGCATCTCCTTGGTCCCCACCCACAAGTGCTGTGCTGAGGAACGTTTGCTCTTCACCCTCATGTCTCCTTGGGGTCTTTACTCTGTGCTCACCATCAGCCAGGGAACTGCTGCTCCATGGGTCTCCCTTGGCTTCCCTCCCCCTCATGCTGATGTTGCTGTTCTCTTCTTCATCTTCCTCCTGCACTTTGAGCTCTCCAACTTGTCTGGTTTCTGATTTGATTTTCCTTCTCTCTTTTTATTCTGCTGAAAGCAAATTCCCAATCAGTGCAGAGTCAAAATGCTGTGCTGTCTTTTTTTCTCACACACCTTTTTTTTTTGTCAGAGGTCGTGACTTTTTGACTCAGTGAGGTAAATAACAAAAAAAAAAAGGTAAAAAGGGGCTATGAGGGAAGTTGGGCTGGAGTCAGGGAGCTGCATTTCTTCTCTTGACAGGTTGTCTGGTGTGAGTGCAGCTGCACTTATAATGGGCTAGCTACTGATGAATACCCAGAGACTATATATTTAATACACTGACTCAGAAGGGAAACTTAGAGGATTCTCACCAGCTGGTCAGCGTACAGTGACAGTGTTCACTGCTCCTCTCTGCAGCAGGATATTGTAGAAACTAGGCTTCAAATGCTCACTTTGAAGGACATATAGGAACCACTCATCCCTCTTAAAAAAGCAGACAATATTGCAATAATAATAGAATATTATTTTAAACTGTTGATGCTGGAGACCTGCAGAGTTTACATTAGACCTGAACTTGACCCCATGAGACAGAGGGGTGTAAACTGTGGTACTTCTGTTAAAACCTGTGTGAATGCACAGAGACAAGGATGAGCTTGACCACCCTGTGAATTTCATCAGCCTCTTCCTTTCTTTTTGGCATATTCATTGTTCTTACACTGAGCATACTCACCATTCTCAGTTGTCAGGTATGACCACTGAATGCAGGACAGATAGATAATTTATTTTTTTTCAGAACCTGGTGAAAATTGGCAAGCAAGCACAAATTTCTGGTTCATAGGAAATCTTGTGAAAGTTCTTATTTAATTTCATTTAATCTCATTCCTATTTCCCAGAAACTGGAAATTTACTGTTTAAAAGCACTGAAAGGCTCTGTTTACTGATGGAATAAATAGCAGCTGGAAGGCCAAGGACAGTGTCAGTTTCACAAGTAGCTGCCAGGACAACGGGGAAATGTGGCTCTGGAGCAGATCTATCACCAGTGCCTGCAGGGCAGTGGGCTGCTGGAGCAGGCACTGGCTGCAGCTTGGCACTCTGCAGTGGGAAGCCTGGGAGCCCTTGATGTCCTGGATTTACCTTGAAAGTCAACATTTCCAGGTTCTGCAGGAGAAAAAAAAATAAATAATCAAGCTCTAAATAGCTCCGGACCTTCCTAGGGTTGGGAATTGGGGGTGTGATGGCAGAAAGTGTGGGAGTCCTGTTGTCTCTGTTCCTGTGTGAGCCTACATTTTAGTCCCTACAGGGCTGCTTAGGTTTAAAGAAGCTGGATGAGCCTCCCATGTGGTTGTGGGTTCAGCATCTTCAGCCTTGACCACCTCCCAGGGTTATTCTGGAAGGGAAAGGTCCTGCTGAGGCTCAGCACAGTCTACTGAGCTACATCCAGTGAAACTTGCTGGGTCCTCAGGGCCTTGACTTGATGTCTGTTGTAGCCAGGGCAGGTCTGTTTTCACTCACATGGCAGGTTGCAGGCACAGTACTTTATTAAAATCACTATAGTTCAGCTGTCAGGGTCGTACAAATACAGCTCAGCAAAGCCTATGGCAAATTTAAATCCCTTTTTTTTCTCTTGCCTTGCTTTTAATTTAATTATAGCATTTCAAGAGGGCAGATTTTCCCCTAATCAGTGCATTTATTTTGGCTTTTAAAAAGTAGCATTTTGGCATCCATTTGGCCTTCTCTGTGGGGACTTGGAACAATCAAAAGCAAATGCCTTTCTACAAAATATCTGAGCTAAAATCTGATGCCATTTTGGCAGAATTGTGTCACCCTGTGTAATCTAACACTGCTGCAAGCTTTTAGCCACCCAAATCCAGCTACCAGTTCTAGCTAAAGACACTTTCCCCCTTTGATTGACCTACTAACTCTGTCAGTCTATCTTGCCTACTACACTGTTATCAGCTTGCCTCCAGCCCTTTGACAGTTATTAATAAGGAGGCTGATAGCCAAAAAGCACACCCTTGACATGGCCTATATCTATGAAAAAATATGCTTTGAATAATATTTCCTTATGACTCTTTTATACTTGTCTGATAGTTCGAGGTCTGGCAATGGTCAGACCAACCTGCTCCCAGTCTTATTCCTTGCTCTGGTCTCTTAGACCTAATTAGATGCTATTTTTTCAGTATGCTTCCCTGGTTCGTGCTAATGGCCCATGCAAAGATGAGCCAGATAAATAAATTGTCCTCTACACCAGTGCCAAATATTGAAAACTGGTTCTGCAGCAATGAAAAAAA
>JAABNV010011528.1:36075-57610 GCA_033439845.1 Ispidina picta | reverse complement strand
GGTGTCCCTGCTCCCTGCAGGGGGCTGCACTAGATGCCCTTTGGAGGTCCCTTCCAGCCCTAAACATTCTCTGATTCATGCTAACAACATCTTAGATAACAGCCCAAAAGCAAATGTGATCATTTCTGGAAGAAAGTACTTCCAATGAAGTATTTTATATACACAAAACTGAAAACATTTTTTTGTGATGGTTCTTTAAGGATTTTTTTTAAGTATTATTAATCCTCTTTCATGAGTGTAGAAGTTGGCTAGAAAAAACCCATGTAGGAGTACAGATGGGTGCAATATTTTTATTTTGTGCTTCATAGGGTACCATATGCCAAGCCTTGGGAGGTGCTCGATTGCCAGCCAGGTACAAATGGAGATTTACTAAAGGTGAAACCAAGGGTTTCTTCCCTGACGTGTTTTCACACAGCAGAGGTAACGTCACTCACTGCAGGTGCTTCAGAAGAGAGCAGCAGGCTGAAGACTTAGAAGGATCTTGAGAAATTTATGTGTGTTTTAACATTTCTTATCAATTAGTAGTCATGCAATTAGAAGTTAGTTATCCTATTCACCTGATACAAGTCCAACACATGTTGTACCATACACCAGTGCAGCCTCCAGTCTGTCAGTGAGGAAACAGCTCAGAAAACAGTGGGGTCAGAAGATCTGAGTGCAGCATGCTTATTCATCTTCCCCACAAGAGAAGCTGCAGACAGATGAGTTATTTCCATAATGCTGCCCAGACAATGGGCTTTCTAATGATGTAAACAATTCCTACATCCTCCCAGGACCCACCATGGGAAATGGAAACCCCTGGGGAGGTTTCCAGCAGGGACTTGGCTGATATGAGATTCATAGATATGGTGCTGTTCAACCTCTGTGATCTGTAGGATGAGTGACTGGCTCCTCTCCTGTTACCTATTTATAACCTGCATTTCTCCCAGGCTTAAAAGTGGAAATCCAGGCAGCGAAAGAAAGGCTGGGACCCTTCAGGCCAGGGATATGTCTTCTCCCAGCAAAGCCTCTGTGGAGACACCAGTGGCTTCTCTGTGGTAATGGGAGCAGAGGCAGGCATGGACATTTCAGGTCTTCATTGCAGCCCCTGGGGCTTTGTGAATACGTGCTGTTTGTTCCTTGAACTTGCAGTATTACCTTGCATGTTGAGTGCCAAAATGCTTGCCAGCTGTTTAGAAAATAAAAGGAGAAAGAGAAAATAAACCAAACAACCCAAACGTTCTGCTTCCACTGCTATTGATCCGGGGTGCTGGTGTTTAGACACAGCAGCATGGGGAGATGTTAGTAATGCCTGAAGGTGGTACCCAAATGAGCACAGGGAGGTGCATAGAAGGATAAACTAGACCTGCAGCAAGGCATGAGCTAAGTTTTGCTGGAGGCCACATCTACAGCAGCAAATAAAAATGGACTGGTTCTTGTTTTGCAGTGCTGAGAGCACGACTTCTGCTTGCACAGCTCAGCTCTCTTTGTACCCTTGAGGAACAGGGTTTCCCTGTCACTGGTGTGCCCCAAGAGAGCCCCTGGCAGGTGCTCTTCTTACCAGCAGGGTCCAGCTCAGGACACAGGCAACCAGGAGTGAAAATCAGGGGGCACTCCCTATGGCAGTGATGGGAGCTGGGTTGTCCTGTGCAGGAGCAGCCTCCAATTCCCAAGTTAGTCCTCACTGGAGAAGAAAAAAAAAAAAGCCCAAGCAAAATGGGCATTTGTGGCCTCAGGCTTGTTTCTTGGATCCCTGAGCAGGTGGCTACTAAAGTGCTTTTTAGACTAAAAACAGTCATTTCAGACTCTCTTTTGAAGATGGTGACCCTCATTCTGGTCACAAGCAGTCACGAGTGCCCCATGTCCTCTCTTCCACCTGCATTTGGGGTTTTTTTTGTGTGCAAGGCAGCAGGCAGGGTTCAGAGGTGCTTCACAGCAGCAATATGATTCAGTTAACAGCAGTGGCTGTAAAATGCACTGATAACCAGAGCAGTTTTAAAGTGCAAACACACAGCTCAGAGGGCAGAACTGATATTGATTCAGTGCCCTGATGGCTGGAGAGCCTCTCCTGTTAACAGACAGCTCAGAAATGCCCTTGTCTCTGTCACCTTAATGTTTTCCATCACTATCTCCCTCTGGATATTCCCTTTCATTTGTAAATATCATTTAGCATGAACACAGTGTCCACCTTTTCCAGCTCTTCAGACTTCAAGAAAAAGAAAAAGCTGGAGCACAACAATGTTTTGTGCACACATAATAATGAATATTCCCAGCTTGGCTCAAGGGGAGACCTTGTTCCATGGGGTTAAGGCCCAGCAAACACAAGGTGTGATGAATGGCAGGGATATTGTTAGCACGTGTGCCTGGGACAAGAGGAAGAAAACATGAAACATCTGACTGGTATTTTCCAGTAATTTTCATCCTACATCAAAACAAACATTTCCTTATGTAAACAGAGATAATTAGTTAATCCATATACTGCCAGTATCTACTTTGCTACAAAATCAAACACTGTCCTTGGATAGTCCAGGATATTTTCCTGAATCTCACTGTCTTTGGATAGTGCAACAGAAACAGCAGGAGTGATGTACTCAGCTCTGGTGAAATGGACTGTAACATTTGGTGATGCATGCAGGCCTTGGAATATGTGTTTTGCTAAAGATGTGCTGAATATAACCCTTTGAATTCCCAACCTCACACCCATTTTACATAAACAAATAAATAAATGAATAAATAGCAGAGTGTTTGTTGAGTCTTTACCCCGCAGCTCAAAGGCAGCATTGTGCTGTCCACCTGCAGACCTCTTAACTTTCCTCCTGCTTGCTCCTCTCTGCTAATGATGAAAGGACAAAAAGGCATTTAATGTTTTTACATTGAATTGCAGACATTCATATGAGGAATTTCCAGGCAAAATAATTAAGATAAAAAAGGCCTTAAATTTTAAAAATAAATTGCAGCCCCCTTTCCTCTGCTGCAACCTGAGAAAAGCTGAAGGGGGAAAATCACTCAGTGCTCTAATCCTCTGGTGTCTGGCTCCTATGCAAATGCATGATGCTGGGTGTGAGGTGGTGGAACTCTCCTTGCCCACAGTTGTGCATGGCTGTGTGCACCTCCTGCCACTGCTACATGCTGCCCGTGCTCAAACCTTATTGTCTGCATGCTCACCAAGCCTGAGATGCAACAACCCTGGGTGGTTCTTGCTGCTTCTGAGGAGCAACTGGGGAGTTACTCAGCTGGACTTTACTAGCTGTGATGGCTGAATAGAACTCATTTAAACTCTCCTCTTCTGCTGCTCCGTTTGTAATAGAAACAGTGCCCACTCTGAAAGGCTTAGAGTAAGTCTGGTAAAGGAATTTCCTGACAGAATTCAGGGCCCAAGGGAGCTCACCAAGGTGCAGCTTGATCTTGTGTTGGCACCAGCAGTGAGGGCTGCTGAGGGCTTGCCACTGGTCTGTAGGTGGTGGGTGTGTTTAGCCAGGCTGGGTGCATGCAAAATTCAGAGTCATAGAAGCCATAGAAGTGACTTTTTTAGAAGATCTGAAGCCCTTCAAGCATCTCTGGCTCGTTAAAGTACAAACTGAACGGGAAGGACCCAGACCCCACAGCTTAATGATCCACATGAGCTCTTACAACACTTATTTTGATACCATAAAAACTGTATCCAAGAAGTGACAGCGAATTTCAATCTAGAGCTATTTCAGGAGATTTGACCTATTTGCATCTCAGTAACCATGGAAAAAAAAAGGATAACTAGCACTGTAGTACTGCCTGCATGCCCCTCTCTTGGCCAGCAGTCTGAACACAGAACACGTATGTTAAGTCTTATCTACAGGATTGAAAACCTGCTGCTCTTATTTTATTAATTAATTACTTTTTAAATGTATTTTTCGGTGTTCAATGTTTCTGTCTACACTTTAAAGGGTACTTTACAGACGTGTGTGGATAGTACTGACCAGTAATGTATTACACACCAGGCATGCCCTGCGAATTGCACAATACGTCACTGCTCTTACTAAGCCCTGATAAAATGACTACTCCTGTGATAAATGGCTTCCAGCTCTTTCATATATTACTTGAGTAAATTATAAAAGCTGCAGTTAAATTTTAATAGGGCATGTTTACAAAGGCATTTTTTTACTAATGCCAAAATACACAATCTGTAGTCTATATTTTTATACACCCCAAGGTGGAGTCTAGGTTATTTTTATGGTGAACATATGGAAACTTGTTTTACTTACCATTTTTTTCCTTTTTTTTTTTATTTATTAGACTGGGCCTTTTTGTTGATATATCCAGGCTTTTGGAATAATTGGGAATGATGGATGTATCATGACTAAGTTTCACCCCTTTTGGGGGGAGGATAAAGGGCTGACATGCAGTCACAGCTTTGCTTCTGTTAAAAACAAAGAGTACAAGAAGAAAAAGAAAATCAGGCCATATGGCCAATGATATGAATCCAAGGAGGTTTTTCATGGAAAAGCCATTGTTACTTGTTGGAGAACTTCTGAGTCTTCATGCCAAAACAAAAATGTCAGGTCCTTTTCTAGAAGCATAATAGTAATGTAATCTCTGGCATGCTATTCCTGTTTGGTTTGGGTTTTTTTATCCGTGCAGAAAAGGATCCACAAAAAGAATTCACAAAATTACCTTCTGCTGGGGCTTGAAACGATGCTTATTTCAGCTGAAGGAGGTCTTTCTTTGACTTCAAAAGACTGGATCAGGGCTGAACTGTAAAAGAAAAAGACTTTGAAATATTTTTTTTTAGCTGTATAAATGAGAAGAGCTGTTTTATGGAAATGGGGAAAAGTGTTCACTGAGAAGTGAAGATGAGTATTAGATTCTTTGGCTCTCACTTAAATCTCACTCAACCTTCTCAGACCTCAGTAAGTCAGCTGCACCTGAAGTAGACACCAACTTTAACCCATTAATAACCCTGCCTGAGTATCCTGACAGTCCTTACACAGTTGGTGTATACCTTTTGTTCCCCACCCGATATTGAAACTCACTATATGGACAGTATATTTTAATAGAAATAGTAATTTCTAATAATAAAATTAATTTCTAATAATAAAAAAGAATTCACAAGACATCCCATTTGGTCTAAAGAAAGTGCCATCTGTCCTAAATGCCATAAACTGTTACAGCTCAGTCCTGGCTAATCAACTGTGGTGAGAGATGGAGATTATGCAGGTTAGCACTGAGATTTCTCTAATGGCTTGACCCCATGCCTTGTGCAGACCACTTCTGGATGAGACCAGGAGACATCTGGCTGCTGGGTTGTAAAACTGCTTGCTATTCCTTCCTCGTTCTGGGGGACAGTCCCCTGAGCCTCTCCTGGAAGCTTTGGAGCCACAGTTCCACTCTGTATTTTCCTCTGTGGCATGGAGCAGATCTCCAGAGCCAGCCACAGTTGGAAAGCATCTGTCTAAACCCTTCCCCTTCTGTTTCTGGGAGTCTCTGTGCTCGGGGGCACGTGCTTTCCTTCACACATGGGCACAGCCCCAGTGCAGCCAGCACCACAACTCACATGCAATTAAACAAGTATGTGCGTGCTCATGGGGCTGAGGCCAAAAATCAGATCGTACTGGCTTAGCAAGTGCCAGACCTGACCAGTGGTTTTACCAACACTGTGACATCACATTTGCTTGACCTACCCTGAGGAAAGTAATTACAACCTGGCATGAGCACGACATGAAAAATAGGATAGGAGAATAAAGAAATTGCAGGGTGCTGATGAGACAGAAAAGTTAATTTTGGAGGGAGGTCCAGCTGAAGTGAAGTCTGGAGATGGTTGCAACAAGGGATTTTTGAGAAGTGTGAAGTGCCCCAGATGGGTTTAATTTCCCTTAACACCAGCAGACATTAAGCCAGCTGCCAACACCAAGTTCCTCCTGCTATGCATGGGAAGAAATTGGTATTTACAGAGGTCTGGGTATCCTACTAGTCCCAGCTAACTATCTATTGATTTGAGGGGGAGTCTTGGGGGCCAACCTAAGACTAGAGCATGTTCAGATTATTAAATTATTTAGATAAATTCCATACAAATATAACACAGAAGAGAGGCAGCTGCTGACACTAAGATACAAATCTAAAGTTTCTGGAGCTCCATAGGTCCCTCAAACCAAAACTGCTTGGGACTGGCCTCCAGAGTTCCAGAGAGAGAAGTTAAAGAGAGGTGCAAAAGGTGATATTTGAGATAAACAGCAGGTAGATAAGATACAGCTGGGGCTGCTTTGTGCACGGGGGAGAATGGTGGTCATCTGCCTGGGTGGGACGTGGTGTCCTGGAGAAGGAGGCTGCAACAGCAGCAAGGAGCCACGGGAGCATATGTATTACATGGACAGTGAACAAGGGTTGGAACAAGGGTTTGCTGTATACACAAGTGATTTCACCAGTTTTCGTGAATGTGAAAATGCTCTGGCAATGAGGGATAGGTCTGAAATTATGGAGCACCTAACTAAACCATGGAAATACTCTAGAGTATACTATACATTTATATATTTATAGAGAGAGTATACACGATATATATTTTTTTTATATCTTTTTTTATATATATTGTTTATATATGTAAAAATATATATTTATGTATTTTTTTATATATTTTTATATAGTATACATGATATATATATATTTTTTTTTTCTTTCTCTTTTTAGGGCTGACTGCTTCAGTCTCCTTGACAAACTGTAGCTTCGAGTCCTGGAAGAATTGAGCTGAGTTACCTGTCCTGATACCTTGGTGAATGTCCAAGCAAAGCAAGCTCTCCAACAGCGACTGAAAGCCAGAGGCTGAAACTCACTGTGAGTGACCTTGTTGTAACTCTGAGATGCCTCCTTTTTTCAGAGATGATATCACACAACTGAGATGCTTTGGTGCAACTCCCACTGGTTAGCTCCTCATTAACAACCCTTACACACATGATAAAAGCATCTTAGATTGCCTGTAGCAGGATGTGGCCTGAAGCCTCACCAAGTGGGGCAGGTTACAGACACCCCTGTGGAGGGGAAGTTTTGTAGGCACGTGCTCTGGAGAAATGCTGCAATCTCTGTCCAGCCACCACTTGTAGGCAGAAGTGCTGGGATGCCAAATGTGATGAGGCCATGGTGCCACTCAGTATGTTGAAAGGGATGTTGTGATGAGCCTTTAGTTTGCTGTGTAGCTGTTAGATCTGGGGAGGGGGGTATGGCCAAGATGAAGTTGTGTGCATAGTCTCAGGGAGATGCTTGCCCCAGAAATAAGAGTAATGTGAAATTCAAACAGCTGTAGGGGATGGTCTCCTTGGCATTGTGTCAGCTTCCAGGGGCCCAAGTGATGGCTGGGACATCACAGGGCAAGAAGGGATGATGGTGGGATGGGTGGGGTAAGTTTTCCCAGCTAGTGTGAAAGACATTTGTGCCTGATGGCTGGGATCCAAACTCAGGTGAACTGAGGAAAAACTAAAGCAACAGTTTTGCTATATGATCTATACTTTTGATTCTGAATCTGCAAATGAGCCATGTGTTATTTGAAGACTACTCTAGTGACCCTGAATGATGCAAATCCATCACTGTAACCTGCAACATGTAGCTGTGGCACACAGGCTCCTAACTCTTGTCCCCAGAACACAAACTGTTAAATGCTGTGGTCAGACTCCTAGCAGGTGCTAGTCTTTCAGAGCACAAGCAGCACATCAAAACAGTGCAGCAAAGATACCAGATCAAGCCACTACTCCAGTATGGTACTTACAGGACTAGATGCTACCATTTGCTGAAGCAGCAGGCCCAGGGATGTGACTTTCTGAAATGAGAGGGCATTGATTTAGTCAAACTCAGGTGGGTTATATATACAGTAAAGTTTCTGGTCTTCATGAGATCAGAGAAAAATAGGAAGTGCACATCCAGAAGGTCAAAAAAACCCAGAAGGCAAATAAAAGGAACATTAACATGAAAGTCAAAAGATTCTTGAAAGAAAAAAGTTTTGATTTTGGAACTTTCCAATACACAGGGCTTTTCTGTAAGCTTGTAATTGACCATAATGGTCTTATGTGATGTAAAATTAAGTGGTATAGGCCTTTTCCAGTTGTTTTTCCTTCTGAGTGATGAGAAGCAGCTTCCAGTAAATGAACAATAATCAACTGCTGAATCATTGCTGTTGAGGTGAGGTTTCAAAACTTCACCCAGGTAATTGTCTGAGTGCTGTTGGCACCATGCTCCTTCTCTCTGATTGATGGAGCCAACCTTGGGCTCACCTTACCCAGGCACATGGTTTCCTTGGCTCCAGGATTGCTCTGGTGAGTGAAGGCTGCCAGAGTTGGCCCCAGGAGGTGAGGAATGAGAGACCTGTAAGTATTTTAAGCCCATTCAGTGAGGCATTTCAGCTAATATCCCCCTCACTTGGCAACCTTTCCTTCCATATGCAGAAAATATTTACTCTAAAAAGAGAATTTCAGGCTGGGTTTGGTGCCTGCTGGCTCTGTAGTCAAACAAACAAACAGACCTTGATTTCAGACACACGTTCCTAAAATCTGCAAATATGTGACTAACAGAAAGTCTCTAACACATAAACAAATGCATTCAAGTCTTTTCCTTTAGACTTACCTGGTTTGGGACAAGAAGGAGGATTCATCCTGCCTGGCAGTCCACACACTTACACTGTCTCCAGCTCAGCCACTCATACAGACTCACTTCATAGGCAATGGAAGGAGGCAGTTTCCTCCCAGAGTAAGCTTCACCCCCTCCTCTTGTGAGCTCCTAAAACAGAGGGGTGGAGCTGGTTCCAGAGGGGATTTATCTCCACAATGACTCCCACCCGTTGGGCATCTGTTGAGAGGAATCCCACTGTCAGCCACTGGGAAACAACCTGCAGACATCTTCCCATGTGCCTTGCCTGGGTGAGAGCAATGGAAGCCCCAAGCTGGTGTGTGGTGGCCCCTGAAGAGCTAGACAATGCCAGCAGAGGTTCCTGAGCTTTGTTCAGAGGATCTGTGTGCCCTGCTTTGCTTTGCACCCGTGTGCCTGTCGTTGTGCACTCTGCAGCACTCCCAGCAGCTGCTCAGGGGTGGCTGTGGGCTCTTACAGTAGGTGTGAGCCAGCCTGGTGCTGCCAGCACACTGTTTGTGCACCCCTCTGCTCTCATGTGCTTGCTTTGATGGCTCAGTTGCACAACTTGTACCAGAAGCAGTAAGAAATGCTTAGGAAACAGCATCAAAAAGCATCTGCCAGTGCTCCCTTGTCAGGATAATGTTTTGACAAATCCAGGATCTGCCTACCTCCCTCTGGTAAAAGTGAATTTTGACTGGGATCCCTTTTCCAGCACTGCCAATGGAGAGAAATCTCTACCTGCTGTCACAAACACCAAACTTCCTGGGTTTTGTTTGAGCAAGGGCCATAGTAGGGAGGGCAGAAATGTGACTCAGGAAAATAATTCTCCCTTAGAAAGTGTTTTTAAGTGGAATAGGGAGGTGTGTTTGTTTATTCACTACTATGACTTGGTACCTTTACTCAACCTCCTCTAGAAGTTAGTTTTTGTAAGCTGTTCTCCACCCACAGGCCCAGCATATGGGTGTACATTCAAATGGCATCATTCTGTACACACCCCTGACTAAGCAGCAGCTGGCTTTTGGAGTTAATTTGTCTGTGTACCTCCTCTAGAAGACCAAGTGAAAAGGAAGAGGATTGATAAAAATAAGATGGATTCTTTATTACTTCCAATAGTTAGGATTCCTTGGGGTTTTGCCAGATATATATTTATTTATATATATTTTAGAGTAAATATATTCTGTAAAATATACAATATATGTAATATATTACAAACAATAGGGATTTCCAGTTGTGGTAGCAAGAAGGAAATAAAAGTAGTTCCAGTGTAATACTGTGGACAGATAGACCTAAAAAGCCATGGAATATAGAAAGAAAAATTCTGTGACAAAGGGTGACTGCAAAACTTATGGCCTAAGCACAAATGCTAGGGAGAGGATTGTGAAAGACCTGAAATATCTAAGAGATGGCAGTGATAGGGAAAAAAAACCAGTAGCAGAACTTGCTGCTGTGAGTGATGGAGGGTGGAACTCAACTGACTGTGTCCAGTCCTGTCAGAATTGAGATTTTTATTACTTTACCCTGGAATCTCTTTTTTTTTATGTTGTGAATTCGAGTGGTTTTCAAGCTCAGTTATTTGATGTACAAGAAAAGTGGGCAAACTTCATATTGCCAAATTAGAAACTCTATTTACCCTCCAGTGTCTTTTCTGACAGAGGTGAGGCACAGGTTAATGAATGAAAACATTTTTTCAGTCTATAAAAAATTAGCTGACTCTTCCATGTCAGGACAACGTATCTAAGCTTTTTACCCACTGCAGAAAGTCTGAATTAGTTTACTGTGAAAAAACAACAGGAAAAAAGCCCACAAACAACCAAACCAAGAACTCGAGGGGTTTCCAGTGTTGGGTTAGAGATGAGAGTCTGTGAGAGCACAGCTGCACTCATACTGTGTCTTTGTAGCTGCTGGGTGATGTCACTAGGAGAAGAAGGTGTTGGACTCCAGGAAGAACAGGTGATGGGGATCAGTGAGGATTCACAGCATGACCTCTGCCTTCAGTAATGAGTCACAGACCAGAGGTGTGTGTTTACACAGATGTGACACCGTGTACACTGCAGGAAAAATACATATCTGTGAGGGGTGTTGTATGCAATTTCCATCAATTGCAGTAGCAGCAGCCTTACTCATGAACATCCTTGATGGGGATGAGTGGAGTCATGTTAATGAGCAAAAAAAAGCCAGCAGGCAGTTCACCTCACCCTCAGAGGCATGTGGCTGCCTTGCCTCAGCAGGGAGGAGCATCTCAGGAGTGCAGTTTTCATTTCAGTGGCACGAGAGCCATGCTAAGTGGGAGAGGACTGTGGGTTTGGCATGAAAGTGCATGTGCTTACATGGCAGGGAAGGTGGCTGAGTGTCTTGGGGGGTGTGTGTTGGTGTGGACCTCCCCTTTGCTGCAGGAGAGAGGTGGTGAGGGCTGGGAGGGCTGGCACACAGGGACAGGCTATCGTGTAAGCTTGGAGGCACCTCTGGAGTCCTCTGGTGAAGCTCCCCCATCACCTGGAGCAGAGTGCTGTGGTGCAACATCAGTGCCAGATAACATTCAGACACTCTGTGAAGCAGTATCAGGGTCAGACCCTGTGATGCTGACTGCATTTAGTTGACCTTTTTCAACTATCATTAAAAACCCCTGAAATCCAGGTGAGACCTCCCCAGCAGTGCCTGTGGGGCATCTCCTGAAATGTCTTATCCTTTCTCCAGCCAATAGTACTGCTTGCCTACTTCCCACCAACAACACTGGCAGATCTGAGACCAGCAGCTACCTCTGTCTTGTTCACCTGGATCTGTGTCCCCATTGCCTGCCCTCCTCTCTCTGTCCCCTTCATAGCTGCCAGCCTGGGGGAAGGGGTGGGGGGTCCCCTATCTCACCTCCACCCATGGAGAAGGATGGAAGGGACAGGGTCTTGCTGTGCCACCTGTTTTCATGATATTGTGCCATTATAAGGTCATTAGCATCCATCACAGACCATCACACTCGGGTGTTGCCATCAGCCAGCCCCAGGAAGCCTGAGAGTCAGACTGAAACTGAGGAGGGTCCTAGTTTTGTTCATGTATTTTTGTTCTCTGGGCCTTTGGTTGAGCCCAGGCCACATCATCTCTGCAGCCACTGGAGAAGAAAATTTCTTTTTCTTCTATCTGTGCTCTCTTTTTTATTTTAAACAAGATATTGTGTTCTTCTGCTTCCTCATAATTCAAGATGGGCAAATCAAGATTTGCCTCAAGATGGGCAAATTGCAGTGAGCTTCATGGGAGCCCTGGAAGCCTTTGGATCTGCAGTGGACCCAAAGTGCAAAACCACGTGTTGGGAAGGTGGACCCATGCACACAGGGTGGACACACAGCACAAACCAACCAGACAGCACCACGATCTGTGACTGACAGGTGGTTTGCTTTGAGTTACTGCTCCAGGTAGGTGCACAAGCTGAAGAAGAAAGAGGTTTCCAGCTAGAAAAATACGTGCAAAAACCTCAGTTCAGGTGTTGAGTTTGAACCTGGCACCAAAAGCCCAGGCAGGCTGCCTGTGTCTGGTGCAGATATTGGTCACTCACCAGCCCTCAGATGAAAGCTGCTTTGCAGGAAGCTGAAAATGCCAAAAATAGCGGTGCTTGGGGAAACCTTCATATTTACTTACAGATCTTGTGGGTGATTTAAAAACCTCAAGGAGATGCATATGGTCATTTTTACCTCAGTAAAGCTTACACTAGTCAGGATAAAAACCACCAAGACTTGTTTTTGTGTTGTGTTGGACACGTATTTTTGCTCCCTCTCCTTTAGCAGAGTCTGTGAAAAATGGAAATGTGCACTCAAACCATGAAACTCTTTGTGCATGGGTATTTTCAATACTCATATTCTTTCTCCTCTTCCTCTCAAGTCTCCTTGTGACCCTTCTTGTGAGTCTTTTCCAATTTCACCCAAGCTTATTTAAGGACTGTCTGTTTTTTCCTCTGGAGTAACAGAAGCACAAAGGCCACTTGGCTTTTTTCTTGTTTTGTTTTAAAGAGATGCAGTGTCCATTCTTAGAGAGCCAAGAGTACTTGTTAAGGTGCTTGCTGGTTTTGGCTTTCCAAGAAAAAAAATTCACTTACAAGTTAAAATTAACCCTGGGAAGTTTAAAACCAACAGGAACATCCTTGGGAAAGCCAAAGCATAAACAGAGTGAGAAAACAAACATTGCTTTGAATGTTGCTGCCTCTGATGTTGCTGCGACAGGAGGAAATGGGCTCAGACTTTAATGGATCAAAGGAAACAAAGGACTGGCTCAGCTTCACTCAAACATAGTCAGCAAGATGTATATACCCAGTAACAGTCACAAATAGATTATTTTTTTCCTCCTACAAGTAAAAATAATGTCTCAACAAACTATAATTTATAAATGGCTGTATGCAATATTTTCTGGACTGGGGGGACAGGTTCTTTGTTGCAGATTAGAGTTGGCAGGTGGTTTCAGGTTCAGTAAAATTCAGTGGGACAGTGGACTGAAACTAATGGTACTTCAAACACACATTTCAGAAGAGTTCTAGGAGCACAGCATGGGTGTTTAAGGTCGTGCATGATGAAGGGACTGTGTTTGGCTAGAAGGACATCAGGTGAAATGTTGTGGACTGCAGTATCAATGTTTTCTCAGATTTTTTATTTAAATAGAAAGACATAAATATATTGTAATAGTATAGCAAGGATATGATACAAGAGGAACATATACATCACTTAAGAAAAAAAATTATAGTTTAAAAATATTACAACTCCCCATGCAGAGTAAATTTGAACACTTTTTGTTTTATAATTAAAGAGCATCACCATAAATACATTGGTTTTTTCCATATGTCTTCATCCAATTCAGTGCACAGCATGGCTGGTGGTCTTAAAAGATTCAAAGCTGATCTTTAAGTGTCAAGTTTAATTGTAGTGTTAATTTAACAACACAGTCAAAACACCAACTGCTGCTAAACATGGTTGCACAAGCTCAAATTAAAGCTCCCTCTAATTTACCCAGAGCTACACTATAGATCATGTTTTATACTGGTTATCATCAACTACCCAGTTTGTCCAACACTTTAGATGTTATTACTTCAAGGAGGGGTTGCAGCTGCTCTGTGCCAAAATTGCCAGTTGTACTGGGTTGGGACAACCATTAAACTCCTGCAGACTGAAGCCAATTTCATGATGAATCATGGATTTTGTGGATTACCACATGCTTACTTAAAAGGACAAATAGCTTTGCTACTACAGGAATAACAGTCTCAGGAAGATCAAAAGCAAGAAGGAAAAAAAATGCCTCCAGTCATGAAGAATGCTCAGAGCAAGAGGTGGCACAAGGATTATATATTGCCCATGTGTGCAGAGCAAAGCAAACTGTCCTTAAATGTTCCAAGGAAGGCAGCTGAAAAGTGTTGGAAAACTTTTAGACAGTGGAGATTTGGAGGCCAGCATTTTCTGGTGGCTTTTTTTGGGTTTTTTTTGTTGTTGTTTTGTTTTTAGTGCCAGCTCCTTCTTTTCTTTGGAATATATGTGCCAGCCATCTCCATGGGCTTCACCTAGCTCCTCTGGGAATTTGTTTCCCACCTTCATGAGCTACCAGGCATGTAGAAGCCATTGCTGCTCACAGATGTGGAGAGAGAGTGTCAGGAGTTCTGGGTGTAGCCTGGTGCTCCCCTGTGACTTGCTGGGGGGAAGCAGGATGGTGCTTGGTACTGCACTCATGGGCTGTTGGGTAAGTGCATAGCACAGCTATTTGGGATTTTTCATTCTAGCTGTGCTTTTGGCAGATAGGTTTGTTTTCACTGATCCTGGCCTGAATAAATATGTTCTCAGCAATTGAACATGCCTGGCACTTGTCATCTTCAGGATGAAGCAAAGAGAAGTATTTTTTGCATGGAACCAGAGCTCCCTTTTGCCAATGGTATGGCAAAAGAAACGTGGGGTTTTGCTGTTCAGAGCTGTGGGGAGAGAGAACCAAAGTGTTCCCATGGCTGTGGCATGGACAGGAAGGCCCCACACGTGACTGAATCACCAGTGATAACTCTTCCCAGGGATGTGGCTGTGTCTGAGATATGCATCCAGCAGAAGCCTCCCAGGGAAGAGCTGCCCAGGTAACTGAGGAGTAATGGTGTGTGGTGCAGAGCCAGGCAGCTGCAGGGAGATGAAATTCTTTCCCATTCCACAGCCTTCCTACTTGTGAATAAGGGTTTGATCCCATTACATCTGCTTTGCACAGAACAGCTTTGTATCTTACACATGTAAAGTCCTTGGTCAGCTGAAAATGCAGTGTGGTAGCTCATGGAAAGCACTTATCTTCAGCAGTGTGTAAAGAGCAGTGAGCACTTCCAGAGGCCTTCTTAGGAGTGAATGAATCAGAGGAGATAATGAAATGACACAGCCCATGTGACACAGTGCAGTTCCATGACAGGTGCAGACCGTGTGAGGTCACAGTTTCACCTCCTTCAGACCCAGAACAGGCACAGACAGTACTTCTGTGTACCCTGGCCTGGCCAGCAGGACCATAGTTCACTTTTCTGTCACAGGACATTTCTTTCTCAGACAAATCCTGCTACATGTGGCACTGGGATGGTGCAACACAACTGTATGATGTGTTGGTATTGCACCATCAGTACTCACAGCACGAAATGCACCAAACAGAAACCCTGAGGTCTTGGTAACAAGCTCTTCACTTGCTGCAGAAGACCACAGTCTTCTGGTTAGAGAAATGCTAGGACAAAGGTTGGACTCGATGACCCTGGAGGTCCTCTCCAGCCATCATGGTTCTGTGAAGGTCAGAGCAGCCATCACTGCTTGGGCTGCAGCATTGCTTCAAGTCAAATAAGTCTAGACTAATTACTGGAGGGGCAGGGATGTGACTTAGAGCAGTGGACAGCCAAGCAGGGCTTGGAGCTGGGCTGACTTCCCACCAGCTCGGGGCACAGCTATGATCGTGTGTGCCTGGCCTTTGTACACACACTGCTGGGGAGTGTTGTGTGAGCCATGCTGCAAACAACTCCCTGTTCCCCACCTGCCCACTGCAACAGCCACCTTCTGGTGCCTCTGCCCACCCCAGAGCCTGTCCCAAGCCCTTCATGTGCTCTGGAGCAGCTCTGTCCTCCACCTGGAATGAAGATCAACATCACTCCCAGCCAGGGTGAGCCACACTGGTATCTTTCTAGTTTTTTCTTTATAAGGCCTCATCCAGGGCACTCCTTTTTTGCTTGAGAGAGGCGAGTGATCTGCAGCTGAAAGGACAAAGTTCCCTGTGTAGGTGACACAGCTCATCTGGCAGCCCTGAACTCTTGTACAGAACACACCACCTACACTGCTGGGCAGCCAGCCAGGAGCTGTGCCCACAAGGAGTCCACCCCACCAGCGTGAAAGAAATCAGCTTTCTGCTGCCATGAGGCTTCTCTGGGCTTTGCTGCTTTGGTTTTTTGTTTGTTTGTTTTCTCTCCTTTCTTCCTCTTGAAAGCAGTTCAGTTTTGCCACCAGCTCTCATTTTTATTCTTTTTTTTTTCTCTGCCAGAAGCCTGTCCACATCCTTCCCAATCACATTTAAAATCTCCTCCAACCTGTAAATAAACTTTGAGAAAAGCCAAAGCTCTAATGATAGCTGTTAATGCTTGATTATTAAGCACCCACCGGGCAGGTGCTGACAGCAGCTGAATGCCAGCTCGGGCAGCCCTTGCACTGCTTTCCATGATGCTCTCAACACCTTATTGGCATTACCATGTTGCTAAGCTACTACTTGAACTGGAAGTCCCGAGACATGCAGCAGAAGAGGACTGACCAGCTTAGGGACCCCCACCCCTGCCCAGACCCACTCTTTACCCAGCTCCTGCTGCCTCAGAGGGGTTGGGGCTTCAGGCAGGGCAACCATCCCTGGCCTCTCTCTGCACCTGCTCCCAGTCCAGGGCTTGGACCTCCAGGTATGTCCAGACGGATGGTGAGGAGGAGAGTTCAAGGAGGCAGTGAGCAGGCTGCACACAGCTGGCTGCAGATAAGAGCCTAGACGGCAATAGCATGATGATTCAGGTTGTTCAGATTGATTCAGCCCCCTATCAGAGCACTGAGAACTTTGCCCCATCAGGCAGAAATGGAAAGCTGGCATGCTTTGTGCTCCTTATCACCCTTGGCCTCTCTGAGAACAAAGCTGCTCCCTGTTCTGAATTTATTTGTGAGGTCAGGACCTCAGGTGCTAAACTTCACTTCTCAGGCATCTCATAAAATAGATTTATGAAAGTATTGTAAAAGCTGACACACCCTTTCCTATACTTCATGCATCTGCAGGCAGGTGCTGCTTCGGTAAGTGCTGCCTCATAAAGGGATCTGGCTCCAGACACCATCCTCCAGGAGTCCCCTGCTACCTGTGCAAGACTGGTGTGGGCTCCTTGGTCCCTCACATAGTAGGCATCTCCTCAGTGCACTGTCAGCAATAGGTGGTGCCCTCCTTCAACACCTGAGCCTATGTCACCTGTGCTGGACATCTTCCCCACAGGGCTCCTGCCTCACATTCCCTCCTGAACACGAGAAAAAGCCTTCTGCACGTTATAAACATCTGGTACAGGTTTTGTCAGGTTGTAAAGATCTCCTGGAGCTTAGCTGAGCAAACAGGCCTGCCAAAATGCAGCACCTCTCCTTACACACCCAGACACTCTGCTTCTGCAGTTCTCCTGCAGTCGTGTTTTGAGTCCCTAGGGAATGCTGACGAGGAGGGATGCTATTCTTAGAGGGCAAGAAACAGGCTCTGCATGCTCCAGAAAAGGCTTTAGCTTGCAAAGACTTGTTCCTCTATCACAACTTTCAAGTCAGTTAAGGGCTGATTTAACTGTCAAAATAATTACTGGAATGAGCTTGCTTTTCCCAGAAAGATTATATTCACTCAAAATCAGCTTTTTTTTTCTGAAAACACTCTGCAGACAATTAAATGTTATTGGAAACTATTAAATCCTAAACATTTGTTAGTTGCTGCAGCACAGGGACACAGGACCAACAAGGGTTCACACTCCTCAGCAGGGTTGTGGGCTGCACCTCTCATTCCTTCCCCTCGACCCTCACTTGGCACAAACTCCTCTTGCTGAAAGCAGGACTGGCTCCAGCCCTGTGCCAGGCTGCCCTCTGCTTCCCCATGGCACAGCAGATGCTCACTCCCAGGGACCCTCCTTTGTCACCACTTGCCAAAGGCTCCTGCCTGGCTCCATTGGTGCCATGTATTTTGTTTTTATTTCTTTTTTTTTAAGGATAGGAATGAAATAATCAAATTGTTGCAGAATGGATGTTTTCTGGGGGAAAAAAATAGATCTTGAGGCTTTGCTTGTAATTAGGATGAAACCATCACTCTAAAGACTGAAATCCCACGGGATAACCTTTTCTTAGCTGTAAACCTACATGCTATTGTAGAGCTGTTCACCTCTACAAGATTTCTCACATTGACATTTGAGGTGCTAAAAGACTAAGCTAGACTAGAGTAGACTATTTCCTTGAAAGAGACTTTAATAATAATCTAGTACTGCTGTCTGAACAATGCAGGGGTGACTGAAAGTTAAGCACGTTGTTAAGGGCACTGTTGAAATGTGTCTTCAACACTGACAGAACCTTGGGCACTTGTTCCAGTCTTAGACCACCCTCTTGGGAAATAAATCAGTCATACATTTCTAACTGTAAGGACACAACATACTACATGGAAGCAACTCTTAGCAACATCCATTCATGAAAATTGCATGCAGAAAAAGTAGAAAAGAGTCTTATTGTTGCTCTCCCCCTTTCCTGTACTTCCCACAGCTTGGCATTTGTTAATGATTTTTCTCCACTGAATAGTTCTTCTCTTAGGCAATCTTGGAAGAGTTTCAGCTTTGTCAGCTGTGCCCATGCAAGGCTTCTTGGAGGTGCTTGGAGGAAAGTGAAGTTGCTCTTCAGGGGCAGAGAGGCTGACCTGCTTGTGTTGGAATAAGCAGCCTGACCCTGACACTATCTAAAGGCAGAATTTGTTTGTTCCCTGTGTTTGTTTCTGAAAGGTTTGTGAGTCTTTTCTATTCATTTCAGTGACAGAAGTGTTTGTGGTATTTTTATGACCTTGGTTTCTGATGGCTGGTTGACACCTCGGATGTTCTTGGCTTCCACCTAAGCTGGCTGCCTGAGGAGTGAGTCAGAGCCTAGTTTCACCTCAGGGCAGGTTTCAGCAAAAATAGGCTCTTGTGTGGGTTGTTTGTTGTTTTTTTTTTCATTCTCAGACATCACAGTGAGAAAGCAGTTCTGCTGAGTTCTGCCAAAGAAATGTAATCCTGCACAGGCTGAAACAGTGTGCCTTGTGGGTACAGGAGAGGATCAGTGCTCTCTAGAAGGGATGTGGAGACAGGAGCTTTATTTCCTAAAGATGCTTTGTATGGTTTTGGGGTTTTCCCTCTTCACATACTTGGTTAGTTTGACCCATTTGTGAGAGGTAACTTTCCTTGAGAAACCATGTTGATGGCCCAGCTCCTAGACAGTTATTTCACAGTGAAATATTCCTGTTTCACAAGTAAGATCAGCAGCTGGAAGAGAAGCCTCAGACAGTGGCAGCAGTTTTCAGTGACAAGGCTCTGAGAAGAGACTCAGTACGTGGGCAAACATCTTTGCTTTGCTTTGTAGGAAGTGTTTGTGACCTGGTAATCTGTTTGATCTGTGATCCTGAAGTCAAATGAAACAGACCATGCAATCCAGAAGCTTTTTTAAAATTATTATTTCCTTGTCCTCTCAATTTTGCATTGCAAGAACACGACTTTGCCACTAGAAGAGCTTGTGCCATGTGCTGCCCCAACAGAGATCTGTAATAAGTGTGTGTCTAATCTTTGTGACAACAGCTGATTACCATTTATTCCCTTATCATGGTGGATTTGTCAGCCTTTGGAATGTGTGGCCAACAGGGGTCCGTGAGTCAGAGTGGCTGGCTGTCCCCATTTCAAAGACAGACATTGACCCAGGCTCTTGTTTTCTGAGAAAAGCAGATTTTTATGGGACACGGAATCCTATTACCTTGCTGTGTCCACCAGTCTTGTGACAGAAACCATCCAGCACCCTTTTGCCATAACAGTTTGAATTCAGCATGCAGCACAGGTACTCCTGCTGCTTAATTTGCTGCCCCAGGCTTGAGAAATGGATAGAAAAATGAAAGCAGAGAGCACTTCTGCACGTGTGCTGTGGTTTCTGCTGGATGCCCAGCCCTGTGGAGGTGGACCTGAGCAGAAGGTGTGTGCACCATGGTCACCTGGTAGGACCACCCGTGCTGGCATTTCTCCTCTTTCCCCCACTACCAAAAAAAAAAGAGTTCTTAACCCATGATTAGATATCTCAGTTGTCTTTATGTTATCTGCCCAGATGAGGCTGATCTTGAACTGGGGTCTAGACCAGGCAAACTGCCTTTCCTTACAGCACCTGTGGTCTGGATCTGTTAAGCATCAAGCTTTTATTATCCCACTAATAATTTTGTCCACATTAAATTACTGGTTGTAACAGCTGTAAACTCTTATACAGTTTGGTTCTAAGATGATATAAACAAACAAACAAACAAACAAATAAAAGTATACAGTTATAAGATATAAAGATATTACAGATAGATATATATTACAGATATAAATGTACGGTTTGTTTCTAAGATGATATAAATAAATACAGTTATAAGATATAAAGATATTACAGATATATATATATTACAGATGTTAATATAAATATACAGTTTGTTTCTAAGATGATATAAGTAAATCAATCCAGTTATCAGATATAGAGATAGGAGAATGCAGAGGGATTGGAGAAGCTGTGACGGGTGGGGGAGAGGACAGCAGGAGAAAGCCCAAGGAGGTGTTTCTGCTCACGAAGTCTAAGTTCCCGTTGCAAGGTGGTGGTTGTGTCACTGCCAGTCCATACAAGGCCAGAGCTGCAGCCACAGAGCTGGCTGGAGATGGGGAGATTTCCTCCTGAGAGACATCACGGGGCAACCTGGTCACAGGCTCTGAGCTCACACGCAGCATGTTGCCTCTCGGATTTCCTGGAACTGAATTTTCCTTGAAGTGATTCTCATCTGAACCAGCACACAGAAGCTTCCTGTCCTGGTGATGCCATTTCTACAGATGAAGAATGCAGTACACAACATGAATTACTGTTTCCATTGGTTGGTTCCCTTCACTATGAAAAAACATCTTCATTTTCTACAGACCACTCACATTTGGCTTGAATTTTGAGATGCTGAGTTGTGTTGTCTTCATAAATATGATAGATATGATAAATTTATGTAGATATATATGACAAATATATCATACATCTATATATAGATAGATGATAAAATTTGCATTTTCCAGCAATACACTTTTTAGCCTATATCTCTGCCTCTTTTGCAGTGGCCCCACACTTTCCTTATTCTTTCTTTCAGCACTTATATATTTAAAGAATTAATTATAATTATAATGTTATAATAATTTATAATATTAATTATAATTCTCCCAACTAACAAGTCCTTTTTTCCATGAACTGTATGCTTCTTTTTTCCTTGAATGCTCCTTCAGAAGGTCCCTGCTCATCCACATGGGTCTCCTAGTATGCCTTCCCAATTTGTTCCTCAAGGGAATACATCTATCCTGGGCCTACAGAAAGTGGTATTTAAAAGTTAACCAACTTTCTTGGGCTCCTTTACCCTCCACAGTGCTAGCCCATGGGATTCCTGCAAGCAGATCTCTGGAGAGTTCAAAGTTAGCCCTGCAGAAGCCCAGGGTTGTAGTGCTACTTACTGCTCTGCTTCCCCCTTGTATAATACTGAACTCTATCATATCGTGATCACTATCACCTAGGCTGTTCCCAACCCTAATGTCCCCAGCCAGTCCTTCCTTATTAGTTAATATATATATGTAAATTAAATAAATATAAAAATATATAAGTATATATAGTATTTATATACATTACATAATATATACATATTAATAAAATATTTAATACTTAATATTTAAAATAATATATAAAATATATTAAATAATAGATTATTA
>JAABNV010011528.1:0-23587 GCA_033439845.1 Ispidina picta | reverse complement strand
GCCCCTGCCAGGCTCTGGCACCCTCACTGGGAACAAGTTTTTCCTTGTGTTTCCCCTCAACCTCTTGTGATCCAACTTGCACCCATTGCCTCTTGTGCTGTCACTGGATGACACTGAGCAGAGTCTGGCTCCATCCTCTCTACACTCACTTTTAACATATTGATAGACATTAATGAGGTCCCACCACCAGTCTCCTCCAGTTATCAGCAGCAGCTTCAGGAGGGCGTTGCCAATAGCTAACACTAAGTGAAAATTGCTAGTAATAGTGAAATAGTGATTTTTTGTGGATGGGCCAAAATTTTTTTAAGGATATCAAGTTGATGGGTAATAGTCTCTCTCAAGAGGACACCATTTAACCATTAATTTGCTATTGAGCAGCATGGGACAGCTCTTTAATTGGAAGTTCAATGGTATGAAGGTCCCCGGAATTAATTATGTGCTGTAATTATTTATTTAATTAAAGCCACCTCTTTATCCCAGGCATTGTTGATTCACCTACATTTTGTGAGCTAATCTACTCTGTTTCACTGTCAAGAGAACTAACTATGTATACTATTTTTAACTTTCAAGCTATACAAAACTACAAGGAAGTGTTCATATCCCTGAGCAGGGGGGAATATCCCACAAGCACTTTTAGATGAAGAGATTTCAGCAGGTGTCTGATCTTGTCAATGCACTACATTCAAGACTAGGACCCCAGGTGACAGACTGACCCTAAATCTTTGTTTGTCACACTTAGCCACATACCTCATCTGGATCAGCAAGTTTAAATTCCCATCCATCTCCTGTCCAACTAATGAATGACTGACAGGACTTGTCAGTCAGTAACTCCAGGAGGAACTGCCATAGCTGGATAGGTCCACTGCCTGTTGAGAGAGATGAGGTGGGGAAAACCACAATTAATACTTCAAGGTCTTACCACAACCAATATATGTGAGTATACTCATTTCAGAGGACAAGTTTTGTAGTTATTTTTTTTTTAAATATCAGAAAGAAACCTGAAGTTTTTCTCTATAAAATAAACTTGCTCCTAAACAAGTTAAAATTTAAACAAGTCAGCTTTTTCATGGAAACACAGGATTTGACACGATCTATGTCTTTCCCTTTCATATGGATCCCATAACCCTCACTCTCACTTCCTATCAGCTGCTTTTCAAGCTCCAAGGCTTGTCCTGCAGTCACTGGCTTGGCAAAGATTTCTGAGGAATAAAGAAGATTTCAGCAAGGGCTCCAGGAACAGGGTCTTAACAGGCAAGCCAACACTTGAAGAAACTCCCAAGTGTGGGAGATTGTCAGCTTTCCCTTTTTTTCCCCAAACAGACCAAAAAAAGTGCATTTGATTTTTACGTGTTCCAACCTGCCCATTCTGGCTTTAAACAGATAGTTCCAAGAGACTTTCTTTAGTAGCATTTAAAATTGAAACTCTTCCTGAGTAGTGGTCTCTAACTTGTTAGAGCTCTGCAAGTGTATCACCATGGTACACATTTATAGAGACTATGGATGTTACACAAGAAAGAGTGACCATTTTGCTTCACAACTTACCAGTAAAGCCAGCTAGAATTGCTGCTGGTATAACTGGTTTCCCTTGCTCTACGGGATCACTTCGTTCTTGAATATAGTCTTTGAAAGACATTGTAGGTTTGCTCAGACACAAAGACTGGCTACAGTCATCTTCAAAACTCTCATAGGATGGCACACGCTGTAAGTCCACTAAGGAGGACTGGCTGTTCCAGGACTGCAGCATGGAATCCGAGCTTTCGTAGCTTTCTGCACCACTGTCACTAGATTCGTGTTCTCTGAGCTTACCTTCAGAAAATAAAGCAAAAAGAAAGGTGTTGGTTTTTCCCCTTGTATCTATAAATCATGCAAAGGAGGAAGAAACATGAATAACGTGGCCTTGGACCCATGGTTATCATTAAGATAATGACTCACCAGAATTATCTATCAGCAGATTCAGATTGTTTCTTGGGAAGTCTTGACTGACTGCACAGTAGTTCACCCCAACAGCATCTGCTTGGGTTTTAGGGAACAATGAAAACTCTTGCTCTGGGTTGAGGAGATTTGGTCCTGTTGAAGTCTGACAGACATCGGGCAAGAGACTAGATTTGGCATAACTGAGGGCTTTAGTGTATCCAGGCATCTGCATACCATAAGAGTTCTGATCCATGTTAACAGCTGAAGAAAGAAATAAAAGAATAAATAAGAAATAATATATAATAAATAATAAAAACAAATAAATAAAATAATAAATAATAATTATTTTCCCCACAGACTCTTAGACTAATACACCTACAGCACTTCCCCACAGCTGTGCCACCAAGAAGTAATTTTCCCCATGCAAATCTGAGTGTGATAGGTGTTTCAGCCCTACTGGAATGGCTACTGAAGTTGAGGAGAAGATCCTCATCTAAATGAGCTCCAAATGAGACTCTGTAAATGTCCCTCTGCACCTTGCTGATACATCTATTTGTTTGTTCATTCTTCAAGGGAACCAGAGGGCTACAGAAAAAGCTGGAGAAGCTCAAGTGGTTTGGAGTAAGGCCCTCATCATTAGGCAGCATAATAAGGTTGAGTTGGAGATTGACTGTGGTGGAATGAAATAGAACACCAGTCAAACAGTCTGAGGGAGCTAGCACTGCATCCCACACACTTTCAAAAACCCTATTATGTTTCCAAAGGCTTCACAAAGAACTGAACATAACCCGTGCTGCTCCCTGGTGATGCTAGTTTGTTGTTTGGGTTTTTTTTTCTTTTTTTTAAACTTGGTTTGCCAGAGGAGGGATCATTCTGCTCCACATATGTAGGCTTTGGCATTCCAAGAGGAAATTTGATTTTCTCAAAACCTGTGCTCTTCAAAAGACTCCCAATATGAATTAGATTACAATTAAACAATACTAGAAAGAATGTTGCAGCAATTGAAGCCAAGCATTCTCCTCAAGCACAGTAGCTATTTTGGTGCCTTTCTTTTTTTAATTTAAAATACTTACTTAAGGAATTATTGTTGACCCAGTGAGGAACTGACGTGAGATGAGAATTCTCCACATATTGATCCTGCACTTTCTCTTGGCTGTCTGGGTGGGGAGAGGAAAAAAAAAACACAGAAATAATACCTAGTTTTATAGTTTTAAATGTCTGACCTGTATACCATGAAAAGCTTCTGACTCAAGTATTTTGGTTATAAAGTTAATTTTGAAGTTCTATATGTATTAAAAACCCTTCATAGAAAAACAAGTATTGAAAGAGCCTTGATTCTATTAGAAGTGCCTTAAAATGAAAGCTTTCTGGCTCTGTAACTACCTTTTATCATCTGTTCCAGGTGTTCCCACAGAATATCACCCACATAGTCAGGTGCCAGCTCCAGAAAACGCTCCTTGCCCAGGTTGCACAAGTCTTGTCCACTCATCAGGAACTGATGGAAGTTAACATTTGCCAAGCTAAACTCATTGGTAGCCCATGAAAGCCACTGGCAAACTTGCTGTTCAGTCCATAGCCAGGGATCTGTGAGATAGAAAGCATCCATCATTTAGAGAGAACTTGACTTTTGAAAAATAATCTTCATTAGAAGGCTATGAATGAAAAAAAGCTGTTTGGCCAAGTTACTTGAATTACTGAATTCAGAATGAATGCATTCTTGCTTAAAAAGAAAATACAAAACAAACACTAAACCCCCCAAAAACCAGTCCTCTATTTTCCTTCTGCATTCACTTGCAACCAGAAATGTCTTCAACTTACTTGATTCTTCTCTTATGCTGCCAAAGCATGAGCTCTCCACGCACCCATTTTAATACCAGCAAGTCTGGTCTTTCCAACTCAAGCTGTGCCAGATTCACATAGGATCCATTCTTGTATTTCCTACTGACATCATCCTTTCCTTTCTCAAAGGGCTGCTATTCAGCCTCCTCAGCATAAAAAAAAAAAAAAAAAAAAGCAAAAAGCTTATAAATAGAAAACACTTACTATTTGGGATGCCCAGGCGACACTGTTCCTTTGTGAAACCACTGAAAGTATCTTTCAGGGCTTGACTCATCACAGCCTTGCTGCATGGGGTTAACAGAGGCAATTCACAGTTGCTCGTCTCTACAAGAAAGAAAAGGGGTGGAGGGGGGAAAAAAGAAGAGAAATGAACTTTTAGGCCAGCAAAGGAGTTTTGCTGTGCTATTTGAAGCATAGGAAAAGGATGCTAGAAACTAGGTATTTTAAAAACTAAAAGTGCAGGTTCATTTTCTGATATATTAACTGGCTTCATTCAACACTAAAAACTCTTTGTGGTACTCGTTTGATGTTGATCACACTGCAGTACAGCTTTGCAGCTTTCTGCCATATAGATCCTCATTTACTCTTAGCAGTCACATAGAGTGACTCTGTTGCAGGGTAATTTTATTTATTTATTATAAAAAGGAAGTAGAGACTGCTCATTATTTTGTTACCATTAGTTTGAATTCAGACTTCTTAATAACTTCAGACAGTCTTAACTTAGTTTGGGAGCTAAGCAACTGATAGCAGGCTGTGAAGAAATCTTACTTGCACTCTTTAACACTGCTTTCTCATGAACTGGATTGCAGACTTTCCCACCTACCCTTCAATTGCACAAAGACATGGTGCAATAGGTTGTTCTATCATCAGAAACAAACAGCTGTGACTGGTAGCCAGTGTCTAAATATTTCACAAAATCCCAGATCAGTGCCATCCTATACCAGTATAAATTACTAATCTCATTAATTTTTAATTTTCAAGTAGATTCTGTTGCAAGTACAAATCTGGCTTCCACTCAGCCTTTCTCATTGGGCAGTTTTCACCAGAAGATACTTCATCTTAGGAGAATTTCTGAGTTGAAGAAAGCCAACCATGCTGCCTAGATGTTTCAAACTAGAAAACTTTTTACTGTTTTTTTTTTCACTGAGCCTCTGAGAACAGGGTCTATAGAGGTGATGAACACCAAGTGAGTTCACAAAGCTGTGTGCATCTTCTTATTCTCCTAGCCTATCTACAGGCTGCACTTGACAAAGCAAGTGGAGCTCATTACCAGCCTGTGCTTAATTTCTGTTTTTACCACACCCATTGCCAATATCTGCTAGGACTTGCTTTGCTGACCAGAGCCAGTGACTGATAGAATCACTTTAGAACAAAGTATGGGAGACTTTTAGAGGTTTGAGGGTTGGTTTCTTTTTTTCCCTTCCCTAAGGGGAGATACAGGCTGCATCAGGTAAAATGTCTACATTTTGGACAAAACACTGTGTTTTGTCAGGGATTTTTGCACAGTCCTACACAAAAACAAACTAAACATCAAATCTGTAAACATATCTACCCATTTTTTAAGATCTGGAGTAAAATATATTGGGATTTAACACCAGAAGGTCAAGAAAAGAGCTTGCAAAATATTTGCATTCTAATATGGTTGAGATATTGCAAGTTTAAATACACATAAAAGTTTATTTTTTTAAAACTCTTTTAGCTCTGCTTTAATACATACAAAGGCTTCTTTCATGGACAGTCTGTATATTAGGCTACTGAATCCCAACTCTCATTCCTTTTCAGGAGAGAGTACAGCAACTGTTCACAGAGCAACTCACAGATTAAAAATCAAGAACGTATACAGAAGTCTGTTTATTAAAACACTTCTTTTTAGGGAAATCCGTGTTGCACTTTCACTAAGAGCATAGTCATGAAATGCTAGACTCCACAAATTTCTTCCTGATATGCTAACTGGGCAAAGGAACAAAGTGAAGAGTTACCATAAGAAGTAGAATCAAATCCTGTTGGCACTTCTTGAAGCGTCTGGTCTTCATTTAGTGAGAAAAAGTATCCAGCAAAGAGAGAGTTTGAGCTATCAAAGGCATCAAATGCTGGTTGGCGCTGAAAAACAACAGAATAAACAATAATAATAATTAAAAAAAAAGCAATGTGAGCATTTTCTAGAGCAACTTCATTGCTAGGAAGTGGCTGGGTGAGGTTGCTTAGATTTAGAGATCATGCACAACCACTAACTTGTGAAAATATCAATACAGTGATAGTGTAGCTTCTGGGACATGAATGCAGCTAACATTCAGCCCACAGTGTTAGGTGGGTGGCATGTTCTGCAGGTTACAGTAACACCAAGGAAGAATGTTCTTATTTCCCTGCAATTGAGGCCTTTAACATTAAAGAATGTGTGTACGTGTGTATGTACAGATAGACAGATTTATTTTCAGGCATATTTTAAAGATATCTCTGTTTCCTTAATCCTTTCAATTACTATCCACTTGATGGATGAGTGTTTGATGACAGAGGTGGGATCAGGAAATTATGAAGAAACAGCTGCCTGTGCAAGGCCTACAATAGATTTATGCAACTGTATTTTTTTACTGTATTTTATAACAAATTTTTTTTACTGTATTTTTTTACTTGTATTTTATAACAAGCTGCAATGCATCCTAGTGCATACATTATATACAGCATATACTGCACAGAAGATAAACCTGTTAAAGTAAATATTATTATGCCTTAGTGATCTGGGTTCAGAAATCTCCACTGAGGACTGGCCAGCAGAGCAAATTGTGCACAGTTGGTCCAGGTACCCCCCACAGCTACAGTCAAAGCCAACCCCTGAAAAGAGTAACAGCTGCCAAATCTGCTACTAAAAAATTCTTTATGCATTACTGTATAAAAGCACTGACTCATCCCTAACACCTAAAAGAAAGGACAAGTTCTTTCAAGACAATCTGGAAACTCCTGAGTTTTGTGTGAATAGCTGACCCTAATCCTGAGTCACTGGAAAAAATGCCCTGGCATGTGAATGAATAAAACCCACACTGTACTAGTTTCATATTTCAGAGGAGAAAAACAATGTTTAAGCAGGTTCTTGATTCAACATTAGTAAAAGGGAAAAAAAAGAGTAAGTCAACAACACCAAACCAACACCACAAAAAACAAACAGTACAGAATATTTTCTGCTTGCCCTGTCACTTAATGATTAAACCATTTTACATAGCTTTTCAACATATCTATGAATAATTATTACAGAGCAAAATAAAAATAAATGTCAACATCTACAAAACAGTAAAATACAGGTTTCTATCTTGACTTCATTATATGACATCTGAACAATGAGTAACTGCTTAGAATGACCTCTATGTTACAGAGCATAGAGCTGTTAAATTCAGGGATCTCTTGCGCAGTTTGTTGTTGAAATGGGCAGGAGGGAAAGCTAAGCAGGGCATGAAACAGCAGAGAAGTCAGTACACCAGAGTCTGATTCTTCAAAACATGGACATTCCTCAAGGTTAATGAGAAAAGAAAGTGTCTTCCTAACCTTATTTGGTTTACATTAATCAATGCCTTGATAAAAAGTGATACTGGGATTAAAAATCAACTTGCATGAAGTTGGAAAGGGAAGTCCTTAAAGACTGAGTCTTCAGAGTCTACTTCTCTTTTGTCCTCAGTTTTCAAGTTCCTTTCAAAACAAGGTAACAGACACAGTCTATCTAAAACGTATTTAATAACTACCTTTGGTTTCTTACAATAAGTTCAACTTACAGTCATTTTTTTTTAAATTAACAATGCTCTTGAATGAATCAGAGCTACCAGTCCTATCAGAACAGCCTTCTGCCAGTCTCTAAGTTAAAAGATAAAGACCACCCTTGCTGTCAAATAGATCATTTTTTAGGCAAAAGTTCCACCAACGCCAACAAATCTGAGCTCTGTTCTTGTCTGCCTCTTATTTTCAAATTGTTGGGATTTGGGAGATGGAAGGGGGAACCTTCTTAGGGGAGAAGGTTGGGGGAACAAGGTTTACTTTCTACTACTTCAGTCCTGCTTTTCACATCTCTACTGAACCCAGTGGGGATACTCCAGAAGAAGATGAGTGGTTACAAGCAAACAATTAAAACCAGAAGATCCATGTTTACACAATTCCTGTGCTGGGGGCACACAAATTCATTAGCTGGGAGATGCCCCAGTGGGTTTGGAAGGTGACAGCTCCAGAGTACTCACCTTGAGCATTCCTCTGTACACGCTAGACACAGGAGCTACTTGATCCATGTTCCTGATCCCAAAATCACTCATCTGAAAAAAAAAATGAGAGGGATGCCATGAAAAAATATTGCTAGTGAGAAACGAAAAAGGCTAACAGATGTGTCTCACTGCTTCAGGACTGTACAGAACAAGACACAGAAAAAGCTTTCTTTCCCCTTACCCATATCTGAAGCACACAGGGCACAACTCCCATCTTTCTTAACCAACTTTTAAATGGAAGAGCTTTCACTGGCATCACTGGTGTTAAAGTCTTATGAAATGAGCAAACAAGAGGCCACCAGTACAAGGGCTTTAGCACTTTAGTGAAAAAAAGCCTACAGAAGTCCTTTGTCCATTAAGTATTTATCACTTTGAGATATTTGCCAACTTTCACCAATTATCTTAAACATTCAGCTTTGCATTATTTTTATTCACTGTATTCCTTCTTGCATGTTGTGATTCACTTGGGACTTCAGCTTTCAAAAGGAGGAAGAAAGTGACAAAGAACATTAACTCCCACTAACTCCTTTCACCCTTTTATGAATAATCACTGAAGCCAACACCAGGGGTAAGAAACCTGCCTCCTTCTCTAGGCAAAGCATCTCCAAGCCAGGTTATCTTCTAAACGTGAGATTAGCTTGTTTTAAAGCTTTGGAGGACTGAAGTTTTAATTGAAAATAATTTATTTAGCAAAATACCCATTTTAAAGGCTTGATAAGGGGACCACCATCAATTTCTTCCTACTACTGAATCACAAACAGGGTTGTGTGAGGCCCAAGTAACTTGTTCTCCTGTATATCACGTGAGGAAAAGAGTGATAAGATTCATATCATTTTACTGACCCATGGGAGAGATCAAAGAAAGAATAAAGCCAGCTTTTTGGACATTGCTCAAGTTTATCATAACACTGTAATTTAGGTGTTGGTGAAAGATACCTTATCAGACTACACTGTGGCAAGTTATTTCTCAATTATTTTCCTTCTCCTTTTTGAAGCACTGGGCTAAATTCTCTGGCTACACAGAAACTAACTGAAATGTGCATCTGTAGTTACTCACAGGGGGAACTATAAATAAATTCCATAAAACTGTGATTGTTTATTAGAAAAAAAGGTATTTCATTAACCATATTAACACAATTAGAAACAAAAATATAATCTTAAACCCAGAAAAAAAGATGTAAATTAGAAGCTTAACAAAATAAGGCCAGCTTCTTAAAATGACAAGATAATCAAATGCTGTCCATATAAGTGAAAATAAAAACTTCCAACAGCCAAAGACAAGCAACTTTTTAATCCTCTTACATAGCTGAACACTTAAAAAAAAAAATCAAGAGTCCTTAACCTGAAAGGCTCATTTCAACTTTACTGTTAATCAGATGTATCAGACTTATCACTGAAATAAAATAAATCAACTGACTGTGAGAGGAATATTCAACTGACACTTGGTGAATGTTGCCCAAAAGTCCCATGTACTGCATGATGGCTTTCACCTCAAATAGTGTGTACAAATATTTGGACTAAATTACATACCTCTTTGGGCAGCAAAGAATTTTACACAGCATGAGTCTCACTCTGCAAGCATCCTAATCTTCTCATTGAATTTGACACAGTTTACACAACTGTTTATCCTTACATTTGTCTGAGCTTTAAAAACAAAATTCTAACACCCTTTGTTTTGCTTTTGACATCTGCTCTGCTGTCTAGGGATAACTAGATGTAAGCCTTGCCAGCATTCATGAAAACATACATATTTTCAGTAAGTTTAGATCTGATCCCCAATTAGGCACAAATAAGATTTCTTACACTTTCAGGTGCAATCCTGGTGCCTACACAAATCCTGCTAGGAACTTTCCCATTGACTGGAAAGGCTGAGAGTCTCTCCTTGCTGGTGTAGGTTTATTTTTAGTGTGGGTTTTGTTTGTTTAGGTTTTGTTTGTTGTTGGTTTTTTTAAAATTTATTTTAATTTAGTTTATTTTTATTTTATTTTTGCTTGTTTTTTGTTTCATTACAGATCTTTACAGTCCTAAGACAAAAGATTTATGTGATGTCTTTATTACATGGCATCGCTCGTTAACCCAAGTCACTGTTTTCTCTGCTGGGCTGCTCATTTGTTCTGTGGCCTTGTCTGTGCACTACACAGCTTCTGAAAAACTAGACAAACATCAGTCTAGGATCACAAACAGATCTTTGACATGCTTTGTTACACTTCAGTTTCCTTCCTCCAGCCAAATCTCAATGTAGTTATGCATTTCTAAAGCCTCTGCTTGTTGCACATCAGTTTTCCTCCCATGTGGGGCAAGCTCACAGCCCTGAGTTTTGAAACCCTTTTCCACAAGGTGAGCAGAGCTGGCAAGGTGACACCAAGGGTTAAATATTCTTTTCTGCTGCAGTTAAAGTTTAGAAAAGGCAGTAAGCCACAGCACAGGTCCAACTCCTCATGCTGCTGAGTGCTACTTGCCAGCCAGAATTGGTTTAACTTGCAGGACACCTTCTCCAACACCCCCGCATAGCTGAGTGGGTGAAGCAGAACAGGATCAACAGGATCAGGCACTTATTAACTAATACTCCTCAATCCTCATCAACTGCTCTTCAGCGACGGCCAGCTGCTTGCCCACAGCCGGGAATCACAAACCATGCCAGTGGCCGCAATGGATTTCCACCATATCTATATCTTTAAATAGATATACACCTTTTCTTTTTTTTTTTTTTTAATGGTGTTTTTAAAAGACAAATTCAGGCTCTTGAAAAATAAAATAATAAAATAAAAAAACCAAACCACAAAAAAAAACAAAAAAAAAAAAAGCCAAAAAAAACCCCAAACAAACCCAACCAAAGCCAAACCAACCCCAAAACCCTATCCGTAGCCATAGGTTAGGAGGCAAGCGGCTGTTTGAGAGCCCCGTGCTGCTGCGGGGCTCCCCGAGCACCGATAGCGCAGAGCTGCTGGGACTTCTCACACGCCTGACACACCCGCCCACGCAGAAGTGAGCCGGGGAGATCAGAGAGCCGGGGAGATCACACAGCCCAACCTTTCCCAAGTCCCTTTAAAGCGCTAACCAACTCCAGAGTGCGCTGCCCATTAACCCTTCGGTGCCGAGCGCGCAGCCGCCAACCGCGGGCATCCTTCCCCCTTCGCCCCCATCTCCTCGCGTCCCTCCCGCCCCCGGGCTTCGCTTCGCGGCGTTTCCCCTCCGCCAGCACCGCCGACCCCTCCTCCCCGCGGGTCTGCCCGCTCCCTGGCCCCGCTGCCTCCCGCCGTCGAACCCCCGCCTGCATCGCTCCGCGGCCCGGCCGCGCCTCCCCGCGCAGGAGCCGGGGCCCGTGCCCGGCTTCCCCGGGCGGCCGCAGGGAGCTCCCGAGCGGCGCGGAGAGGGTCGGCGCGTTCCGCAGAGCAGCCCTCCCTCCTCCCCTTCAGCCCCCGCTCCCATCTCACCTGGTCCCCGAAGCCGGCGCTCGCTCGCTCCTCTGCGTCCCTCCCCGGCGGCACCGGCTCCGCGCACACACTCCAAAAAACAGAGGCGCCGCTGCCTTTCCCTCAGCCAGAATATCCTCGATGTGGCAGAGCCAGCCAACAACAACGGCGGCTTGATCCCGGCGGAGAGTCCCGGAGGAAGAGGGGCGGGAGGAGGAAGGGATCGCGGATGCTCGGGCGCCGTCGGCCGAGTCGCTGCTGCTGCCGCCGGCCCGTGCGGTACCGAGCCGAGCCCTACGGAGCTGAGCCGAGCCCTACGGAGCTGTGCCGAGCCGCCCACCCTCGCAAGCACTCTTCAGCGGCAGGGGGAGGTGGCAGCAGCGGGTCCGCCCCCTCTTTAGCCCGGCCCCTCTCGCCGCCGCGGGTGTTGTTGTCGTCGGTGCCGTCGCTAGGGCGGCGGGGGTAGAGCTGCTGGTACTGCCGGTACCTTCCGTGGCTCTCTGCGCCCCAAGGCCAGGCCATGCCCCTGAGCTCCTCCCTGCTTGGGGCTGCCGAGAACGGGGGGAGGAAAGACCGTTTTAGCTCCTTCGGAGAGACGGCTGGTTGGTTGGTTTTGTTTTCTTTTGTTTTTCCTCTGGCTCTACGGGAGATAATTCACGCTGGACGTTTTCCATGTTTTGTTTTGTTTTGTTGTTTTTATTAGATACCCATGCTGGACATAGATAAGATTACAGAATCACAGAGTGTCAGGGGTTGGAAGGGAGCTAGAAGATCATCTAGTCCAACCCCCTGCCATAGCAGGGGCACCTAAACCAAGTCACACAGATGAGGAGAATTAACCCATAGAATCCAATCAGCTGTATAAATAATTTATTTTCCTAAGTAAACTGTTGACATTTCCTACTAGCAATGATGTTGCATCTTCTACATTATTTTGGGGACTTAATATAAACTAGGTGGAAGGTGAAAACTACCATGAGTTTAATCCTGTGAGTTGCAGGTCTAATGCCACAGTCAGTAAAACAAGAGCTGGAGTTCCTCAGAGCTCGAAAAATTGGATAGCCCTGGGAAAGTTGCAAGGAGCTCTATACCACCAAAATATAAAGTAACTTCATGTTAAATTTATTTTGTCAAGGTGAACTTCCCCAGAAGGATTGGAGAGACTCAGTGGATGAGCAGGCAGCCATGGGTTGGTTTTCTCTTAGTGTTACACCTTGCCAAACTAACTCCCATTTCAAATTAACATTTCATACAGATATAAAATATCTTGTAGTAGGAGCTCAGTAACTGCTACTTCTTTGTTCCTTCACCAGATTTCATCTGCCCATTACCATGTGCCTAAAATGTGATTATTTTTGACTTACAAAGCCATTCTGGCTGGTGGTGCAGTTGCCTGGGCTCCCTCCTTCTGGATTTTTCCAGCTATTTCTGACTGCAGCAAAAGTTTGACCATTACTACAGAGTTACTCCAGAGTAAGTTTCTCTGCTATTTCTTTCAAACTCTTCTGAAAACTTTCTCCTTAAAAAAGTGGGAAATATTCCATTCCTCAGGGTCAAATGTTAGCAGGTATATTGTGACTTGAAGTGTCTTGATGATGCCAATGACATTTCTTACTTCAGAAGGCAGTAACTGTTATAATCCTAAGGGAAACCATTAAAAACAGTATGTCAGCTGCATATCAATTTTAATTATAACACTGACAAAAAACAATTATGCCACCATTTATACAGGGGAAACATCTGTCAGAAGGAGAAGATGAAAGGCCAGGAGTTATTTATTTCTTCCTAAATTAAGGAGCTGGGATCCAGAGCAAAATTATTAATCTGGCTGTATTTTGCTCTGTTAAAAATTCTTATTTTAAAAGTAATTATTCTTAGATAAAAGTATTTAATTTCATTAAATAGTATTTCTTGTTAGTCTATCAATACACTGTTGCTCCTTTAGAAGTGGTACATGCTGGAGCACATATCAGGAGGGGTGAGGGAGCTCTTCCAGAGGCACACAGTTGCAGCAGGGGAAATGCCAGCTGGATATTTGGAAATTGATGTTCCCAAGGGAAGTGAAAGCTCCATCCGTGTAAAATAAAGTCTGTGATCCTGACTTGGCCAAAGCCCCAGGCCACACCAGCAGATGGCTGGGGCACTCCTCTCCAGCCTGAGTGACTCTCCAGTTCTCTGATCCCTCTGTACTGATCATTTTCAAAACATAACATATTGAAGCTAGAGAATCAAAGGAAAAATTGTTTTTCTTTTGGCTTCCTTCTGTCGTGTACATGTGTGTTTTGTTCTGCTTTAGGAATTGTCCATCCTCCTCACCATTTCTTTAGCTCTCACCTGTGCTGTTATGCATGTGTGTGTTGGCATGCTCTCAAAGACAAGAGGAGACTTCTGTATAAATGCAAGAATAATCATGTTATCAGCACCATGATGCAAATGTTGAGATATTTTTATTGTTGTTGCAGGCCTACTGCTGTTTTTTTTTTTTACAGGAGTGAGGGATAACTAGTACTCAACAATGAAGTGACTAGAAAGGGAAAAGGAAAGTGATAAAGGCTGAAGAAGAAATTGCTGCAGAGTCATTGCACTGGGATACTGTGGTAGTCCATGGAGGTAAGACTCTTTTTTAATCCTTCTTTTTCAAAAAGATCTTGTTTGAAAGAGGACCCACACTGCAAATGAGTGCTAAGGGGTTGGTTCTGTTTCTTTGGTTGGTTGTTTTGTTCTTTTTTAATTGCCTTTCTCTGCATTGATGTCTTAGAAATATGCTGGAGAATTACCTTGCACTGCATTCATAGAATGGTTTGGAAGGGACCTTGGAGATCACCTAGTTCCAAACCCCCTGCCATGGGCAGGGACACCTCCCAGTAGATTGGTTTGCACAAGTGCCCCTCTTGAACACATCCAGTGTTGGGGTCACCTGCAGCCTCCTGGGCCACCTGATGCAGTGTCTCATCACCCTCAGCAGGAATAACTTACTGCATTCCTAAGAATGAAATAAGCTGGTTGTTTGGGTTTTTTTAAGTATGTAACTACACAACATTTTGCACTGAAAACAGCGGCTGGTTGTCTGAGGGGATAAATTGTCCTTGTCTTTCTGCTTTGAGCAGCTGTAATGCTGGTTTGTGTGTTCGTTGACAGAGATGGGGAGGAGAAGAGCAGCAGCTGTGATATGCAGGGCATCCTAGGGAAGTGCTTCTCTCAGTGCTTGTCTGACATATTCTCACTGGGGCAAACAAAAATGGGGAATAAGATGCAAAAAATGTAGAGGTTTAAAGTACAGAGAGGGAATGTGAGGTGACAGGTATGTGGAAGGGCTGCATTGCAGCCAGTGCTCTGGAGAAGCTGTGAGTTACCACTCCAGAATTCCTCTTGCACCACGGGAGAGGACACACAGGAGTGAAAATCCTGTCCTGCTGGCAAAGTATGTGTGGCATACTCATCTGCATGTTGGCTCAGCTCCATGCCTGATGTTTGGGGTGCACGTGTCCATCTTCCTCCTGCTGCTGGTACCACTGTGAGGAGTGGGGTGTGGTGAGCTGGGCTGCAGCAGCCCTTGATGGGGCAGCCCAGAAGTTCAGTGTGGTGGATAGGTCTGTGCCTCCTCCCACTCCTCCTCACAGCCCTGCACCACCAGGGATGCCTCATTGTCATTCAGTAATGTAAATAAACAGAGCCATCCTGAATTTGAGAGACAAGTCTGTATATTTGTGCCCCTGAAAGACAATTAAACTCCAGTCGTGAGTGTCTGTAAGATCACAGTGTAGAGGCTCAGGAAATAATATCTTTGAAAAATAAAGGCCAAAATACCTCAGTTTGAAACTGTAGCTTCAAACAAGAAACTATTATGATTGAATCAAAGGATGAAAACTCATTGACTCCACCATTCACAGACAAATAAAAATATTTATACAGGGTCAGGGAAAGGGGAGTATCAAACTCAGACATAAATTTGCTGTTAAAATAAAACACCACTAACCCCCACAAAAAGTTCTCCCCACAGTGTGTGGTGCACAAAGTGTGACCAAGATCATTTCTGTGAAGGCATCTCGGTGAGTCACAAAGTGTAGTAAGTAATTCATGTGCATGTCATTATTCTGAGCACATACAAACCAACAGTAATAATTACTGCAGAGAAAAAAATACTGTGTCAAAGTTCTGTCAGCATGTTTAAGCAGCAACAGAAACTGCTATATTTCACAGTCATAAAACTGAAGGAAATTAAGTAAACTTTGCAGCTCTGTAAAAAAAAAAAAAATTAAAAAAATTGAAGTCCTTATGCTTCTGATTTTTTAATAAAGTGAAAATGTTACAGGCATGTCTCAGATGTTGCCAGAGGATCTGAGAGATGCCTAACACATAAATTGTAGGATGATGTCTCATACAATTGAAAGACCTAAGCCTTTACCTTTCATACTTAAAGCAGATTAGGTGTTAAACGAGCTAGTGCTTAAGAGATTGCTCATACCATTTTGGGTGTATTTAATTCATTTCATGCAGTCTGAGGCATAAAATAAAAAGCCATGTTAATATTTTAAGGCCAGGTGTATTTAGAAACAGCAGAGTTGAATAATTGCTTTTGGATGACTGTCCAAAAAAAGTCCTTCCCTTAGCAACAGTGCTGGTTTCATTTAAGAATTACCTTGCTTGTGTAGAGTTTTGCAATATACAATATACTCCAGTCTGTGAGCACCCAAGCCCTGGCACAACAGAATTTGTTTATCTTTTTTGTTTTGTTCTCTTCTTTATTATGTTCAACCTATTTCATTGTCATCCCTCACATTCCAGACCAAATTCCAAGTTTGCTTTTTGATCCCATGGGTTTATGTTTGTACAGCACGTAGAACAAACCAAGCACTGGGTGGTGGCAGAACCTGTGTCCAGAGACACTCATATCTAATCAATTGTTTCTTTCTGGCAAGAAAATGCTGTGTTTTCATCCATGTGTGGCTCTTACTGCAGGTCTAGAGCATGTACCCATCATGACAGAAAGGCAAGTGCTGAGTCTCATAGTGCTCAGTGAAAAAGAAGAATATCTCTGAACAACATTTTCAAATTCATTCAGAACCTGGCAGGTGCTACATTTTGGGACATGGCTATATATTTTGGCTATATATTACAGGACATGCATTTTCCAGCACTAATAGTGAGGGACAAGTTTCTGAACTCATTAACTAAGCAAAAATTCAAGCACAGACCACTAGTTGATCATTCACCCCACTCTGTGTTGATGACTGCAGCCTGAAGTATCCACAGCAAAAAAACAATTTCTTGGGTGGCCTTGACTAAAATAACATCTGCCAAAGATGTATATCTCATTTTGCTGACCTGTTTTTTTTCTGTTGCAAGGCTATTCAGAATTTTCTTTCTGAAGGAATGTAGCACCAGGCTCACAGAAGAAGGGAAGGCAATGCCAGCTCTGCTGTGAGGGGATAGATGCATGGTTGTGTCCACTGGTGCACACACTGATGGACTTGGAAAACTCCCTGTCTGATCCATAACCATCTTCTCTGTTAAGCAGTGCTCTGTCTTAGCCAAGCTGGCTGTCTTTTTGCTTTTACTTCCCCAGGGGCATGGTGTCAAATTAGTCATTTTCACAGGAGAGGGAAGCTTTGCAACAGCCACAACATACGTGCTCTGGAACTTTGACAAGACAGATTTTGATTTATACAGATATAAGCAGCAGTTTATATTATTTTATATTTATATTATACATTAAGCTTTATAAAAATACAAGCAGCAGTTGCTCTATCTGTCTTGGTTTCTTTTTTCCTTTCTTTTAGTCTGACATTTTTCTTCACTTTTTCTTTTTTACAATGGAGCAGGTGCACTGTCTGTATCTGCTATCAGCATCTAATAAGGTTTAAGCAAACACTGAACTGCTCATGTTGTCTAGGTGTTGAATGTATTCTATTAGTCATGTCTAGTGCTTATCAGAATGCAAAAAAAACCCCATTTGAGATGAGTCATTGAGATCCACTGAAGAGCATCTTTGTTATAACATCAAATGAGGAAGAAATGTGGAAGGGATGGGTGGAGGTATGTCTAATATTTGTGGAGAACTCATGACATGCCATATTCCAGGAATATCAAAACCAATACTGTTTGTAAGAGTAATATTTTATTTTTAAGAGTATAGAAACCCTGGGATGCTGTGGTCCCCTTGCCTTGCTAGCAATGTCCGCAGCAAAAAAAAAGACATTCCTGTAGGATGTGAGCTGCCACTGTTGTGGCTGCATGTCCCTGTTCCCTGTGACTGTGGCTGGCTGGCTCTGCATGAAGCCCAGACAGAACAAGCACATTGCAGGCACTTTCTAACACAGAACTGAAACCACCACCTCTGTGTTGACACTGACCAGCAGCCCCTCTAAGGGGGATAGCTTGAGCTGGGCTGGCATCAAACATTTCTTAGCCCATGATAATCTGATGGAGCTTAGATGCTGGGAATTTTCCCCCACAGGAACAACGAAATCAGTCTCAAAAACACTTTGTGAATTGCATTTCGGAAAAAGACTATATAAAAATGAAGCAAAAATTAGCCATGATTGATCAAGCCCTTGCATTCTTGTTGCTTCTGGCTTTCTCTCTCCTTTTTTTTTTTTTTAATTGTCTTTTTTTGCAAACAGTGGGATTTTTTTGTGGAGCTCTGGTCACATCAAACAAAAGCTTCATCTCATGGGAGAGCACTGTAGGCAGTTCTTCTCCACTCAAATCTCCATGTAGCTTTTTCCCCACCAGCATGAGTTCCCCTCTGTGAGACAGATGTGGTTTTCTCCTCATACAGATGAGTGTTTCCATAGCTGAGGAGTTGGCCCTGCTGATAGCACCGAGATTTCTGGAGTCACTGCTTGCTTGCAGGTGTGAAGTCAATTGCTCTCTGGACTTGGGCAGTTAAGCAACCAGAGGAATTTGTTGCTTTTGTGCCTTTTTTCCAGCATTGGAATTCTTTTACTTAGAAGAGAAATAAATTGTTCACATAATTTCTTTTTCTTTTTTTTTTTTTCTGTAGTGAAATCTCTTTGTCTCAGTACAAACTTTTTCTTAATGTGGCCAAAGGTCTTTAAATGATAAATATAATAATTATTAAAATATAATAATATAATAATTTCATTTTTTTTATCAATGTCATCCAGGTGATTGCTACCCACATCACAGCTGTAATTATGCCCATGTACAGAAACTGAACTTTGGAAGCAATACTCTCTTTGGTCCCACTCAGGTGAGCTCTGTTGATTTCCTTTGAGTTTCTTTAAGCAGAACCTGTATTGCTTTTAATGTCACTAAGTAAATCCAGGAGAAGCTAACTGTTGTGTGGAGCTCTTATCTCAGGTGAGCACATGCTTCAGCCATGAAGGAAACAATCTCAACAGATTTCAAATGATAAGGGTTTTGATCTCACCTGCTTTGAATTCCTTCTGTGCTCTCAGAAACCTGGCATTTCTAGGAACGCACACCCAGTATGTGTCAGGTTTTAAGATCAACAATCATCTTTAACAACCCTTTCCTTGCACTTGGACCCTCTATCTCTCCCCAGTTTTTTTGGAGCTTGCAGCCCTGACTCAGTCTGGTTGAGTTTTGCTGCTTGCCTCCATCAGCTTCCAAACAGCATTTGGGGTGATGCCTGAAGATGCTTCCCAAAAGGGACTTAGTGGAGACTCACCTGCAATGGCTAGCAAAAAATGGCTAGCTTGTAAAAACAAAAACAAGACTGAGGAACGTGCATAAAATGTCCCAGAAATCCCAAGGAACACAGCTGCTTCCTACGTGAGCTTCCCTCACTTTCTTTAGGTCTCTATCCTGTCTCCTTGCATGCTCTGGTGGAGAGTTTAGTTGCTGAGAAGAGGTGAAATGCTCCTAAATGAGCAAACTTCACTCCTTTTGCTGTTTTATTGGTTTTTCTAGGATGTTTTCTTCTCCCACCTCTTTATGCATACCCTCCTTTTCCCTTGGAAGGAGTGTGTCCCTAAAGAAAAAGTTTGTTTATCAAGTATCTGTTACATGGGTTCATGTTTTCTATGCAAGCATGTGTTTTAGTTTGGATTTAGCTTAAGGAAATGAGAGTCGTGGAGTCTTGCAGCCATTTTTTCTTCTGGTTTCCTGTTTCCTCCAAACAACTTTTGAACCCTCTGGTCAACTCTAACCAAATCTGGTAAGGATCTCATGATGCAAAGGAAATAAAATTCGTAGGTGCCTTAGAAATAAAAGGCAGCAGAGTAGATAAAAGACACCAGAGCTAGTGCCCCTGTGGAGATAAAGGCAGAAATATGAGCTCAGCTGTATTTGTTTCCAGAGAATCCCACAAGAAATAAATTATATTAACAAGAACCTTTGATCAGAGCTCACATCTTACCAGGCTTGAGATACGTGTTTATATCTTACTAGAGGTGTGATTAGCCACCCTAAGCTGCAAGTCATGGGAGCCTGGCATCATTGTTCTGCCCACAGAACCACTTGTTGATTTGGTAACCTGTAATATTGACTTCCACTCTGTGGTTTCTTGACACTACTCAGCTCTGCCTGAGTCAGCTCTCTTGTGAGGATATTTGTCAAGATGTGAGAGGAGATCTCTGCTGCTGTCTTGATTTTGCCTGAAGAGCAGGACTGTTAGGATCAGCCTTCAATTTGCTGTGAAGCCTAGAAGTGACGGGGCTGGGTGACTCCCAGGCTTCACAAGCTGATGCCAAATGGATCCATTCCTGTCCAAATGAGTTCAAGAGTGACTGCAAGTCATGGCTGTCTGAAGGCTCTTTAAACTCTATTAATTAGTGAGGTCACAGTTTCATTTGGGAACCTATTTGACAAATGACTGCTACTTTTAATACTTGGGTTTGCCAGGTCTTACCAGGAACGAGCAAGCAGAGATGGAAAATGGGCACCTCTCCATCCCTAGAGAGTGAATCAGAGATTTTATTTTGTGAAGGTCATTAATGCCTCCTTTTGCCCTTTTTTTTATTTTTATTTTTTCCCTGATCTGCCAGGTCTGTAAGTAACATTGGGACCTTGGGATAGAAGTTCCAGTGGGAAGAGTGGCAGGGTACCTTATGTGTTTCTGTCCCTGGTAGAACAGTTTTCTTCTTCTCCTTACCTAATGTTTCTGATATTGAGTAGAAGGGTGTATCATACATGTTCATTATGCAGAATGCTCTTTATACCCAGGAATAGGGGTTGCTTGGGTTTTCTGATGTCTGGGGTACAAATCATACAGGTGATGATCTATAGTGATTTAAATACATGGGCTTAGCAATGTGAAGCTTGGGACCTGCACATCTTTTGTCTTTGGGTTTGGAAAAATAAATCTTTTTTTCAGTCATCTTGCTGCATTTTTTTGTAAACAGTAAATTCAGTGTTTGTTTTCATTCTCTGGGTCTCAGTTTTAATACTTGCTTTTGCTTGCAGGGACTCTGAGAGACTCTTAGTTAGGTCAGATTTTGAACCAGCAAAGCAATCCATTCCTTTTCCAAAGACTACTGTCTAGTTTAAAGAAAGCAGCAGAGTACAAGAGTAGCTTATACTTCGTAATTCCTAAGTGGCAGGTTTTGCACCAAGGTTTATAGAAGGAGAAGTCAATTAATTTGTACAGGACAACAACGTGCTCTCTAATGCTGTTATTTGAAGTGTTTTTTCTGTGCCTTCCAGAAGAAACCCAGTAGATGAGCAGATTATTCGTGTTTTCAAGCAGATCGTTCTGATCTGGCGTGGAGTAGGGGCTGTGGGACCAGCTGAGAAGGTACAATAGCAGGCAGGTAGGGAGGAATAATTCACATGCCTGACCTCTGCTAAGGGCTGGAAGCCTGTGGCTGATGTGATGTCAGGCCCTGGGGAAAATGTGTTGAAGTGACTAACCACTAGGATGGCTTCAGTGGCTGCATGTCCAGTACAGCTTGTGTGGGGAAGGGTTGAAAACAGAAGAGGCAGAGAAAAGATTGGAACAGCTCAAAGGGAAAGAGCAATGGCCCTTTGAAAAATTATGTCTCTTGTTGCTTTTCTGTGGGATATTGCTTTAAAACCTAGCAATAGGTCAATGAAGACTGCTTTCCTGGGGATCTCCCTGGTGGATTCCTGATTAATTCAAGTTTCACAAGGTTTCTCTTTCAGTGGGGACTCTGACAAGGTCCCTTCTCTTCTATGCTGTCATTCATTTTCAGTAGGGGTAGGAATGTAATACTTTTGAGACCTCCCTTGTTTTGCCAAGTGTGACTAGGAGGTCGAAGGAAAACAGTCACCTCAGACACACCATGAACACTTACTCCCTTCTAAAAATATGATAAAAATAGCAAAATACCTGAATTAGCTCGCCAGCTTTTACAAATCAGTTCAATTCACCTTAATGAATGATGTACTGTATGTTTCATTTAAAAATATAGCATATTTAACTTCACTCTTTTGAGCTAAAAACATGCCAGAAATGGTTTCTGGGGAGCCAATAACTAAGAGAAGAGCTCTGAGAAATGTTGTTAATGTATCATGCTGTTGGCTAATGTTTTGTTTCCCTTATTGGGGCAGCACACTGCTTCAGCCCCAGCAGTGACTTCTCTGAGAGATGGTTGTGCTTCTGAAGGCAGATGTTTTAATAGACAGTTTGAATATTTGATAGCATACTCTGAAGTGTTGGGATGAACTGGTCGTTTAAAAACAAAATCAATAGGCATGCATCTCTAGGGAATAGTAAACAAAGTTGGAGTCACTCCTAATTATTGGGATAAAGCTCTGTCATCGGGTCCTTCTCTGGATACTATTATGTATAGAAACAATTATTATGCAGCATTTAAATTTGGGATGCACACAGTTCTTTAATTGGGGACTGAACTTGTATTTGGTGATCTGGATTCCTAACCTTACTCATCTGTCTATCATTTGTAAAGATTATATATCTAGAACGTGACTTGTACATAATTACAATTAATTAAGTCACCAGCAGTATGCTGAAAAACTTGCATTTAAATCAGGGGTTGAATAATTAAAGCAATTAGTTAGAACTGACTATTTGTAATATAGCTTCTTGAAAACGTGGAATAATTGCTAATCTTCTAGGCAGAGATGGACAGAACATCAGCCTGGTATTTAATTTTGTAAATATGAATTAGGTGAGGTGGTGCAAGTATGAAATTTTATTTTTTTTTTTCTAATTTTCAGAGCTCATACGAACTGGCAAATGATGCCCAACCCAACAGTTAATTTAAGGGCATGGTAAACTTAGGATGTTCACATGAATCCTCAAGCTATTAAAACCTTTTTCCTCTTTTGGCTTTCATAATTTTTATTTCTAATCCCTAATTTTTGTGGTCAGGATGACAGTGCCAGTCAGAGAGTAACAGTCCTCCCTCTGCACCCTGCTCTTCCACAGGCTGGCTGCTCTCCATACAGCTGCAGCACGGCAGGCTACCCATGGGCTCTGTGCCTCCCTGAGCAAGCTCCCTGGTGATTATTTATTTCAGGAAGGTGATGCTTTATTTCAGGAAGGCGTGAGGGAATCCAACACCCACGGTAGGGAAACTCAGCTCCCCGTCACCGCGCTGCAGCTCCAGCAAGCGTGCCACGTGTGGGAGAAATCCAGAGATCAGCTGGCCTGGGGAAACCAGAGCCAGCCTCCCCACCCCAACCTTGGCTGGGGCTGATGAAGGGCCTCGCTCAGCCCCAGCCCAGCCTGTTGGCACTTGGCTTGCAGGTAGATGGCCTAGATAATGCAGCCCTCTAACCTGATGTGTGCCTCTGCTTGGAAAACACGGGTGACTCAGTGGGATGTAAATGGGAAGGTGTCCAAGCAAGCCAGATCCATCAGGGAGAGCCTGCCCCCAGCCTCTCAGGGCAGCAGCTGGGTGTCTTGCTCAATGGCATCATCAGGTGGTGATGGGTGACACTGTCTGACTCTTTCCCAATTTGGTTGCTGAATAAATGTGTCATGATACCAACCAGTATCAGTCCGGCACGCTTCAGAGAAAGGGATGAGGAAAGATGCTCAGAGGCTGGAACAGCTCTGCTCTGGGGACAGGTTGAAGGAGCTGGGGTTGTTCAGCCTGGAGAAGAGAAGGCTCTGGGGAGACCTTAGAGCACCTGCCGGTGCCTGAAGGGGCTCCAGGAAGGCTGGAGAGGGGCTGTTTCCAAGGGCCTGCAGGGAAAGGATGAGGGGGAATGGGTTGAAATGAGAGCAGAGGAGATTGAGACTGGATCTCAGGAAGAAGTTGTTTCCCTT
>JAABNV010011526.1:14382-27193 GCA_033439845.1 Ispidina picta | reverse complement strand
ATATCTTAACATAGTTGGTTTAGAATCAGTTGGCTTAGAATCAGATGCAAATTTTTAAGATTCTTGAAGAATCTTCCCCTGACTCTTTTTGTGCCCTCCTCCAAACTTCCTCTTCCACACATTATGAAGTATTAGATTTGACTTTTCAACTGTGAATATAAAAGAAATTCTATACAAATACTAGGATTCTCTCAATGAGTGGCATATTAAATACAGCATATAGAGCTACTTCATGAAGTGAGATAATTAAAAAATGTTAGTCCTGTAAAACTTGCCCAACCCACCACATCAAACCCTAAAATACATCATCTACTTTATGATCATGCTTAGAGAGTGGGAAACAAACCTGCTTCAGTTCTACAAAGCTAGATGTGGGCAAAAAAAGTTCTCTCACAAACAGCTGCAGGTGATCAAATTACACCTTGAATCACAAGCTTTGATTAAGCATTCCATGTTTTATTTGTGTAGCTACAGATGGCCTTCATGGCTAGAAAATCATCCAGTCTTATTGGGGGTAGAGAGGTGAGGAAAAACCCTAACCAAATAAGCCCACCCTTTTCCTCCTTCTCTCTCAAAATACTCAGAACAAGCCTAGCCATTGCTTTGCAAACCTTTTCTTGTTTCTTATGCCTTGAGCAGCCCCTTGTCTGATCTCCCTTTTCCTCTGTGTCTATCACCCTAACAATCATTACAGTACAACACAACATCCTTCTCAGTATCAAATGCCTAAAACATCAGGCCTAAAATAATGATTTAAGATGCAATGGATTTGTCTGCACATAACCAATTAGGATGATTACAAAAACCAGCATGTTTTCTTTTACCATCTACTAAGCATTTTCATCCATCAGCTAGAGTGATCTGTAGCTTTGTTCAGTTCACTTTAAAATTACTTAAATGGCAGATCCTTTCCATTATCCAGAAAAAGGGTTCCACAATGAATACCAGAACCAAGTGTCATGGGCATAATACCAGTGTATTATATCCAGCTGACCCACATTCTTTTACACTGCTGAAAGATTCATAATCATTACAGCTCTTCATTTTAACATTTAACTGTGCATTTCCATGCTTTTACTATGTTTCCTCCAATTTTAAATTTCAAGGTTGAGTTAAACTAATTGCAACCCTACATCATTTTTTTCTTTTTTTGTAAGATACAGACATACTTTAAACTTTAACCCTCATCTTAAGTATTTTTTCTGAGCAGGTGAAGACACATGTAAAAGATGAGGAAAAGGACATTTACATACCATTTAGAATGGTAACAGTCCACTGATTTTTTTTCTTATCTCCTCTGGTATACATCCTTTCAGCTGCTCATAAAAGTTCTTGCAAGTTTGCACTAACCTCATCATCTTGGAGTTTTGTCCGGTTTGCTAGCATGGTTTTAAACCAAAAGGTCCAAAACTACACCTTAAAAAGCTAAATACCCCCATCTGCAGAAAGCTGGTACAAAGTTTATGTACAACTGAAGACTCAGTTTAACTTTGTTCTCTTGCAAAGCTGATGTAATAACTTGTCATTCCTAAAAAATGCAATGCTTTGCTAAGCCATACCCCTACCTCTCATGTTGAGTATCCTCTGTCTTGTAGAAGCTAACTTAACACACATATCCTGAACCTATGAAATCTCAGTTTTGTTCAAATAAACCGTATTTTTGCTCACAGAAAGAGCACTGAAATAGAACAGCACCAAATTCCACTGTTTGTTAGGGAGCACCACGTTCACTGCACATGCACACTACTAGCCTATCAAGCAAAGCAAAAAGAAACTGTCACCTTTAGACAAAACATCATATACAAAGACAGCTAAAGAAAGCAGGAGCTACAAAATAGTGTTCTCATTTTCTATCACTCCTTTGTTCTCCCAGTGAATGGCAACATGTTTATTTGCTTGGACTGTATGCTGATCAAATTATTTCCAAGACAAATTCATTTTGTTGAGGGCACATATGCCACTCCAGCACGCACGTACAGCCACATGCTCCTGAGCACAGGACCTGAGTTCAACTCCAAACTCTACCCTCACGCTACACAACAGACACAACAACTGCTCTATTCTTCAAATGCAAAAGTTGGCACAACTTATTTGTGAAGCGTTTTGAGATCTGCTGACAAAAACCACGTGTAACAAATAGTATTGTCAGCTAAGGTGTCTTCCTGACCCATAGCCTGCATGCACAGATGGCTTACAGTAATCTGCAGCAATACCACCCCCCTCTTGCTATGCCACTGCACAGTCATAGGCAAGGCTTACCTGCAAATTCTTGATCTACTCTGTTTGGGCTTTGCCCTCTGTCCTCTTGGAATGCCTGGAAGGCCCAGGTTTCTAGAGCCACTAAGAGGTAATTTCACTTTGTTTTATGTTTCACAGGCTTTATGTTTCTAATGCTACTTTAGTCACAAAAGAAAACCATCCCATAATTTCAAACTAATTTTGCACACATTTCATGGAAATTCCCAGAGTACTCATTTTTATTACTACAGTACCTTAACCAGTGTATACCTCTGGAGATGTAGAAAGCATATATAAGGACTATATGTATTCATTAGCTTCTTTTTTTATATTATCTATGCACTAATGCATACAATTAATCAATATTCATTTATAATTGGATAAAGGTGGCTTTTCTACTATAAATTATTTCAAGCTCTTTTGTTCCTTCCCCCAATAAAAACCCCACAGCTTTCACTATGTTTGAGATATCACAAGACTGTGTCTCAGTACATAAGTATTTTACAGATAATCTTCACATCCAGAATGACTTACCAAGTAGAACTGATTCTACAGAGAACTGCTTGGTGAATCTAGGCTTTCACTTCTTGCCTTGGAAGAGTGAGAAATATACCTAAGCAGGAGGAGTGAAGTGCTTTCAAGACTCAACAAACAAGGATTAGAAAGTGACTGCTCTAATGGCCAAATGGGAACAATTGCCTTGCAGTTCAGTGTGAGTTACAACCAGTTTCATTCAGTGATTGCCTCAAGGAACTTCAGCTGCTGCTGCACCTACAAGATCAATGCTGCTAATTGTGAGGAAAATTATTCAGGACAGCACAGAGCTTCCTATTAATGATCCCTGCCAAAAGAAAGTCAGTTTATCAGCTATCCTAAAGGTTAACATCAATATCAAATCCAACATCAAATGACTGTATCACTAACCTTGCAGGCAAAACCACTACAGTGGTGCAAAAAACTTCACAATTATCTGCATTTCAAAACCTATTATGGTGTCCTGCTCAACAGGTACAACATCTGTGTTTCTAATTTAATCTTCTCTCCTTTGACTGTAGCATGAAAAACAAACAAACAAAACCCAACAAACCATGAATAGCAATTCCTTTAGTTCTGTCAGTACTCTTTAACAACACTGGGCAAGAGAAGTCATCTATGCATAGTTATCAGCTAATACTACAGGAAATGGTTTGCTGGAATTATTTTGTTACTTCTACTCAGAAAGACCTCAAAAAAAAACCAAAACAACAAAAAAAAACCCCAAGTGTTGGGGGGGGGAAAAAAAAAGAAAAAGAGAAACAAACAAGCAGCTGTCTAAATTCACAAAATAAGTTAACCACAAAGACAGCATCTCAGGAAGTCAATAATGGACAAACACTTTAAAGCAGTGAATGACTCATTAAGTGATTACCCCATTTTTTCCATTCCAAAATGCATTATCTACTATGAGATTAAAAACGAGGGGATAGCTTGGTGTGACCCAGCCACACCTTCATGATAAAAAAATAAAATAAAATAATAAAAATAGTACTATATACCAATGGCTGAGAACTTCCATTGATTTGGCATAATATAAGAATATCATTAATAACTTGTGAGACCAAATTCACTGTATATACTGGAAAGCTAAAATAAGCTTATTTTTGAATGACATACACTCTTACTCGTTCTTAGTAGCTGACACAATTTTAAAGATCATACTGTGGTTGTCAGAACAACAGTTTCACTGTTGAAAACCATTTCTTTAATGACTATTCACTTTTATATTGGATCCAATTAAAAGAGTGGTCTTTTTAATAATATATTTATATTACCCTACAAGTAAAAGAGAACACCAGTGTTACAATGCTTCATTTAATAATTACAATTATACAGGTGGATGTGCATACGTATAAACATATATTTAAAATAAACAGTTGTTGATGCATGTTTTAAGAGCACAACAAGTTACCTCATGCAAAAGTAGCCAGAATCCAGAGTGCTCCCCTTGGGATGGTACCTTAAAATCTACATCAACCCTTTGCAGCAGATACATTTGAAATACAGATGGAGGTGATCTTTACAGAACCTGCAGCTGATGTGACAAGCAAGCAAAGGAAGGAATCAGAAGCAACAGAATGTTTCTTAACTTTTGATTACATGCTGGATCTCTGCCTACAGAGTTAAATGTTTTCTGACAAGATCACAAATGTTTCAGGGGAAAAAAAATTTCAACAAAGGCTACCCAGTGAAGTGCAAGTCCTCCCATCCTTCCCAACTAACAATTACACAAGTCAGCATTCAAAAATTGACCATTAAGCCAATTGTCACCAAGACTTCCTGCCTTTCAGTGAATAAACTTCTTTTTCTTCTTTTGGGGGCTTTAAAAACAAAACAAAAAACAAAACCAACAACAACAAAAAAACCCAAACAAACAAGAAAAGAACAAATTCAAGAGAAGATCAGAATTACCTGCACCAACCCTTTGAAAAACAATATTAGCTCAAGTAGTAGGACCCCCCTAAGCATAGGAAAACAAAATACCAGAACAAATACCACACAGGTTGACATTACAGCCTTCAGTCTGACTGTCATGTCTGTCTGTTCATGGATTGTATCTGACAGCTACTGTGAAACTACTGTAAAAGTGTGAAGACAAAATATGGGTATAGTGCCCAATTACATTTACACAACATGCTACTTTTATAAGCAGCATTAAAAAAAAAAAAAAAAGAAAGTGTTTAGGCCAACTAGATGGAATGATTTCTTGATCAACAGTTCACTTTCCTTCTGTGTGTCTAAGCACAACGTCTTCATTAGTAAATCCTCTCAGTAGAGTTAATCCCTTTTAGCTACTTAAGGCTTAGACCAGCTCAAATCTCCCATTCCTGCCAATAAATTATATACATGATAAAGACTACATGAGATGCATGTTTTATTAAAACTCCTCATCTAAGAAAATTCATCACAAAATTCTATCCAGCTGCTACCAATGGAAACCACAGTAACTAGCTACCATGAATCATATGGTGAGACAGTTCAGTCCATGCTTTTTTTGCAGAGTTGGGCAATTTTAGTGTTTCTGAGTTTTTGAATTCTTATTGGATGTGATAAAATAAGGTCCCTACCTCATAATAATTTACTGTCTTTGACGTTGTTTTCCTTCACAGACCCAACAATGACATTTACCCTGACCTAGAAGAAGCAGCTTCCTAAGTAATAAGAAATAGCACTTTTTCAATGCCACTAAGAGGATGCCAATTATTCCACATTTGTAAAAACAGATGTATGGTGATTTTGTATTGCAGGCTACTTTACACCGGGGACAAAGCTGAAACCATTTATCTCAATTATCTTATGATCTAGGGATTAATTTAAACAGTTACCTTGAAGGTGAAAGGCCACCATTTCATCCAACAATCCACTCATACCCCTTATTTAAAATAAACTCCCCTCTTTCCTGTTTAAAATGGTGTATTTCAGACGATATTTTTACCCCCAAAATTGTATGCCTTCCATGTCATGTATATATAAAATGATTAATTAGTGCCATTGTATTAGTGGCTAAGTTTCAACAGTCTAATGTATGGTTTGAAAAGATGGCCAGTAAAATAACAAAACCTAATCAATGTAAGGCATGGTAAAAATTGATGGAAATTCCTCAAATTACGAGATCACTTCTAGATTTACAAATAACACTAATAAGTGACATCAGATTTCCACTTGCTGGAGTGATGCTTGAATTGAATTTGTATTTTGTAACACACACATTAGAATAAAATAATACACAAAGGAAGATAGATTAGTGAAAGAAGATAATTCCTCAAAAGAATATTCTATCAGAAAAGAGCTCTCCATAATGTAAAGGTTCAAAAATCCCCCCAAATTTACAATATCCACATTTGAGCTGTCTCAAGCACTGTACAACATAGAATCATAGAATTCTTAAGTGTTGGAAGGGACATTAAAGATCATCTAGTTAAAAAAAAAATAATATATATTTAGGAACTTTTCCTTTTTGTATTATCCAATCGCCTTGTTTATCTGTGGCCCAAAAACCACTTTGTCTTGGCTATGTAACAGTTCTCAAATGAGAATTATTATAAATAAACTCCATTCTGTCCACTACAAGTTTACAAAATCAAAGATCCTTTGTTTGCAAACACAGAATGCTCACAATATTTTGAAGTCTATTCTCTCTTCCTCGTATCTAGCTTGCTGGTATTCTGCAGCTTATATTGCAAGGCTACTCCAACTGCTCAGACCACTTGAAAGACTACAAATAAACATGGATTGTAAAATACACTATGAATCTCTTAGTTTATACAACCACAGGCTAAAATGCTATAACACAAGTAATCAGCAGCTGTTCCACCCTCTCCTACTTCTATTATTAACTGTTTATATAATAAAAGAATCTCACAAAGTCTCAACATTCTGAATTCTGTCATACTGAACTTCTTAAGAAGCACTTCTCATATTCAGATCATCTCACTGAAGTGAGCAAGAAGTGCCAGATGGCAGGAATATTATGTTTTAACAATATTTCTCCAAATACTTGGTTTCTCAAAAAGACAGGCATGCTGCCAGACAGTTAGCCAGATCTAGCATCATTGTCTATCTCATTTTGTCAAGGGGAGTATTCTGAAGCATATGTATTATCTTCCCCCATAAGGGGGAAGGGGAAAAACAGCCAGCAACATTTACATTATATTAGGTATATATTCTATAAACACTCAAATGCTTTAGTGGACTGATGTCCTATTCTATCTTTGCCATATTTACCAGCAAAGCCTCCAAAAATCCTTACAAAACAAAAGCTCTTCCATTACCAGAAAAGAAAAATAAAGCTAGTAAGGCCTACTTTTAAGGATGTTGCTGAAACCATAGCAGTGTTATTATTCTATTTTTGCTGATTTTAACATATTTGGAAAGGAACAAAAGAGGGTAATTGCACATTTGTGAGATGGGCATTTATTTTTTTTCTATGTTTCTTTTACTTCTTTGAAATGTTTTAGGCCAATACTTAGGGAAACTGGTACTCCAACTTTTTTTTTTTTTTCCTTCTCTTGGATCTGTTTTTTTTCTCAGAAGAGTAACTCATAATTGCTTGGAAAAATGTTTACAAAAACTCTACACAATGTATTTCTTGAAGGCATTAAAGAAAAATCTTTAGTCATAAGTACTATCAGTTTACCTACTTGTTTCAACACTCAGACACTACTAACAAATATTTTAACATGTATGTGCATTCTTGTCCTAACAAGCATCTAAGAAGATACCCTCCAAGTGATTTTAAGATCTGCTAAAAATAATTTTATTTGCCATTTAAAGCCAAAATAAATGCAAGCAAAAGTAATAAGTAATATCTATTTATAACTCTTCAAGACAGTCATACCAAGAATATATGCAATCAAATCATTGGCTGATTTATTTGGCTGATCTTACAGTTAGTTTTTATTTATATCACATGAATGTACAACCAATTTGCACCAAGTTATAAAAAAGCTTAACCATATACAACCAAACTAAGATCTGAGAAGCCTTCTGTACATTCAGGATAGAATATTAAATCATTTCTTTCCTCCCCAGGTACTGGTATACAGGCTGAACATTCTTGCTCCTGCATAGCACTATTCTTTTCTATGTTTCCATTTATGAGTTATGGGAAAAAAAATGTTGCCAAATAATGTATCTGCCTTTCTACTTTGCAAATGTATTACTAATTGATTTTAAATAGATTTGTGGCTTCCCTAATCACAAAAGTCATAGTCCTCAGGGCAGATCCAGCTGAGGTGCTCTCCATAAGTCAACAGACAGCCTTCATTTGAAGATTAAATAATGTGGAAATCTGTAACACCATGAAAACTTTCTCAAGCTGCTGACTACACTGCTTACTGAATGTGTTGAGCATCATTATCTTGGCTTCCCACTAGCTGTCTAGAAGATCACACATGAAACTTCCTGCATCAGTTAACCTCCTAATTACAGCTTTATGTTTACTTTTAAGCTGATCTCTTAAGCACTGTGTAATTATTTAAAATAAATAAAACAACACAGCAAAAAAAAAACAACCCAAACTTCCTTCTCTGCATTAGACTCCCACATTGCCAAACACCCCCAAGCTGTAGCCTCTCTGGTGCTGATTACAAAATTCCCAGCATCTTCTGCTGAGTCAGGATTACATATACAAGTCATACCCACTATAAAAAAATAAAAATATCCTTCAATACAACTGTGAAATAGAGAAAAAGTAACAACCACAACAACAAAAAACCAACCAAACACACAAGATAACAGAAAAAACCCACCACAACTTACTTTCACCCTTTCACAAAGTACTTCACTCAGCTTACCCAGTAAGTTGCAAGTCCCCTTACAAGATGTGTATTTGTTGTATTACAATATTGAATACATATGTGTATATAATCTTTACATAACAGAAATTAAGTCTTCAAATAATATTGATTATTTCAACCATACTAGCAGCACAATAATGTCCTTACTATTCAGTTCATGCCTATCAAGTATATTTTGCATTTTCATGTTAATTGCCTGTTTATAACTTTGTAGAATATTAAGAAAAAAATAGCTTAGCTATTTAAAAATGATTTCCTGTCTATGTACAGATATTTTATAAATGAGTAAAGCTCAATTGTTTGTAAGAAAAAATGTTAACAGATCATTTATAAACACTCTTCTGTAATTATACTGAACAAGAGACGTAGGTGCTTCAGAACTAAAACACAGACTAGAGACACAGTTAAATGTGCAGGAAATGCTTTCCAACTTCATACAAAATTCGGCTTATGCCTGTAAATTATTTTTTTCTCAATTTACTTGTTAAGGATGGCAGAAGATTATGCTTCCACAGAATATTTTCTCTGGACACAGAATTCACCAAGTAATACTGCCAAAGAACAAAGTTTCTTATAATTAATAGATTCATAGATTCATAGATATTAGGGGTTGGAATAATCATTCCTCCATCGCCTCCATCTTTAGCAAAAGTCTAGCAAATATAGTTAACAGGAAGGGAGAAAGAAACAGCCACAAAAACATCCCATATCTTATGGCAGGAAAAGTGTATGTAAACCTGCCATCACTCCTTACTTCTCCAGGTCAATACTGTAGTTATAGATAGTACTTACTCAAGTAGATGTACATTACTTAATCTGAAATAAGTTTATTTGACAAATGAATTGCACTCTGAAGGACAGATGAGTTCTCTGAAGACATGATGCTTCATTTGGCATGTTAAGTTGATTAAGAAACAAGAAAAAGAGACAGCTGAACATCACTATGGAACACTGGGTTTCTTCCCATTTCAGACAGGCCAGGTGCAGGAGGTACCACTTATTTCCCAACTACTTCCTTAGCACATTCAGACTCCCAGAAGCACACAGCTGAGGACAGTGGGAAAAGGTGAGGAAGGACGGGCATAGATCAGTGTTTCACCACTGCAGTGTCTGCTTCCCCCCAGTCCCTGTTCCAAACCCAGCAGTGCTTAATCACCTCCCACCTCTCTTTCATAATGCAGTGTGCTGGTACTGGAGGACTGATTCACAGTCCATGACTCTGCCATTCTTACTCTCCTGGACTTCAAAAAGTTGCCTTGCTTTAAAGAGAGACAAGCAGTAACATCAGTTCAAGTTAGCCCCTCTTCCTTCACCTGTAACACTAGCACTTCTCTCCCACCATCAGCTGTGTTCTTGGAGACCAGACATCATTCTCCTTCTGCTGTGGCATTCCTGAGTGGTGCTTAGCACGTCCTGTATATTAACAGTTAATCTGATTTTGCTAACCAATAACTACATGCGGTGACAAAAATGTGTCTGTTTTCCCAAACAGTTCTCAGCAGGAAAAAGGACAACAGCACTTCTGGGCTAATGCTGAAGAATGACTGAAGGAACATCTGCTGTAATTGATGAGTGAAAATCCTTGGTCTCAGCACTTGCAGCTTTCACAGAAGTAACCAAAAACTTGGTTGTACTGAAGATATGTAAATGTATTTAAATTACTCCTAAGGGGAAAGGGAAAGGCCACACACAAGAGAGACACACACACTCCTATCCCCATCAGCAGACTGTAATATAGAGGCGTTTATCTGTAATTTAAGTTACAACTCTTCCATCTTCATATTTCCCCAGGGAGCAAATTCAGCCCTGACCTAAACAGACATAAATTCCATTAAATTACAATGGGAATGAATCCAGTACTGCCGGGTCACCCAATACCCTCAGAACATGGGTGAAACACATTTTGTTCAAATGGGAATAGCAAATCAGTACAAGCTGTTGCACTATTTTATCAATTATATCATCATTGAGTTTCTCTATTATCTGCATGTCACTAAATTGAGTCAAGATATTCTAGATTAGTAATAAGACCCTCAGCCATTTGCCACTTATTCCTGTTAAGGAATGATACAGATGCCTGCTCTATTTACAAGCAGTGACCTGCTTCTACAGCAAAAAAATCCCAGTTCTCTGCAGTCACATGTTCTATTTCCTCAGCCACAGGACTCACACACATGACCTCTTCAGCAATCTTTCTTGAGAGATATAATCAGAGCATCATAGAAGTGTCAGGGTTGGAAGGGACCTTAAAGAACATCTAGTTCCAACCCCCCTGCCAATGGCAGGGACACCTTCCACTAGATCAGGGTGCTCAGAGCCCCATCCAGCCTGGTCTTAAAAACTTCCAAGGATGGGGCTTCCACCACCTCTCTGGGCTACCTGTTCCAGTGTTTCACCACCCTCATGGTAAATAGATTCTTCCTAATGTCTAATTTGAATTGACACATGTCTAGTTTTAAACCATTCCCTCCAGTCCTATCAATAATTGTTTTAAGACCACTCTTCTGGCTGTTCCCTAAGCACTTAAGGAAAGAACATATTGTCTCTACATTCATCCTGCAACCAATTTCATGTGAAATCTGCCATAAATCTCATTATTCCAATAGCCTACTAATATCACCATAATGTCTATTCACTTATACGTGTTAACATATCTAGTTATATAAAATATTTAGTTACATTTGAAATCTTTTTTAACCACAAAGGTTTAAAGGTAGCCAAAGGCACTTTGGTTAGGCACACTTTTAGACATGGTCTAAAGTGATGGTCAAGTGATCCCTGCAACAGTACAGTGAATTCAAAAAGCATGACTTAGTGAATGAATGCATGAAAGGTTTCACAAACTACAGCAAGAGCAGCATGATAATTAAAAAAGCTATGCAACATTACTATTTGAATTCTGCTTTGAGAATACTGAAGTTTTAAGATCATTTGTAAACAACTTCAGTATCTTGCCTTAAAACTGGCAGGACCACTATGAAGAGTTTCTGTGTACTTTCCAGTTCCAGCAAAAAACCAGAAGGTATCAATCATCCAGTTTTAACAGCAGCTGACTGAAGCTATTCACTGAGTTTTGCATTGCTACCACTGTGGCCCCATGAATAAGTCTCAGTCTCCTCCTTTTTTTTTTTGTTCCTCTAAGTGTACTCTTAACAGCACTTTTTTTCTTTTTTTTTCCACACTCTGAATGGCTTTGAGAGATCAGCTGAAAAGAAACACCATTAGTAAAAACAAAAGTTTTCAAAGAAAAAGTAGGAACAAAGTGGACATATTAGAGACAAGTTGTGATTCATGGCCTATCCTGTGCTTTGCCCCTCTCTTTACCTCAATACACTGCTCCATATTAGTGCTGGGTAAGAGCAAGGCAGGCTGCTGCTGCACTTCTCCTAGCAACCAAAAAATCACTTGGGGAAAAAAAAAATGTATGTCATCTGCTGGAAGGGGGAACAGGGAAATTTGAGGTCATACAAAGCCAGACATATGTTATTTTGCATTTCATCCTAAATTGAGCAGTTGTCAAAAAAGATTCAGTAAATAATAATAAACAGTTCTGTTTTACACCAATTTCTATTTAATTAAATATCTATTTGTCTACTTGTCAGACATCTCATTCTCTTTTAATTCAGTGTTCTAACGGTTCCTACTACTGTTTACAGTTTTGCCTTCAGGGACATAAATACTATTCCTTACATACTCTAAAATTATTTTCTTTCATTGTAAGTGTGTAGAGATACAATTCCATCTCAACACAGATAAAAACTTTTTTTTTTTTTAATCTAGGTGTACACACAGACAGAACTATTCTTAGAGATTTAAAGACAACAGTACTGAAAGACAATTTTATCATAGGATCCCCTATTCCAAATGCTGGGATGTTGCCCTATAGACTTAGATCTTACATCAGAAACTCTGTGGTGTTATTAGGTAAACACCACATTGCACAGTTGAAGATGATGAATCAAATTAACGCAGCAGAAAAATAAACCCAAAAAAAGTTTATAATACAGGCTGAATAGACACAAGACATTGACTAGCTTAAAACCAGAGCATTATATTTTCAAATCCCCAAACAGATGTAATAGATCAAGGGTAAAATGCAGCCTGCAGTATTTCTGACACTTCACTGAAAGTCCTTTGTTTAATAGCTATTGCCTTGATGTAAACCAACTATTTTAGTCAGCCCACTGATTTTTTCTTGCATATCATAAAAATACACAGACAATCCAGCCAATCTATCA
>JAABNV010011526.1:0-14282 GCA_033439845.1 Ispidina picta | reverse complement strand
AACCAACTATTTTAGTCAGCCCACTGATTTTTTCTTGCATATCATAAAAATACACAGACAATCCAGCCAATCTATCATAGCACTTCTGCAGTATTTCAAGTTGAAGCTAGCAAAGACCTTAGTTCAGTGCATCGAATCACAATTCAGAGTTTTCTTGCTGTCACTCGAACAAATCTGAACTCAAACAACTTAAAAGAAAGGTTTATTCACTTCAGGGATAAGTGATGCACAAGTGACATAGCAAAAGACAAAACATACTGGATATAAAACGCCCCTGAAGATTTTAGGCAGCAGCAGTATGATGTTAAGCATGACAGTAGTGGTTTGCTCCCCTTTGCACTCCCTACAATGCCTAACCCAGCACCACACTCTGGAGCTCAGCTCTTCTGCTAGTTTCTCTCTTCATTCTCTGCTTCAAAACAAGGTTGTCCTCTATTCTATCAAGCCATGGACCTGGAACCAGGCTACTACCCCACTCCTCCTCACAGCTTTTCCAGTATCACTACTCTCTCCAGAAAACTCTCAGAGCAGAGCTAATGTTCATATAGCACCAATAAGAATCTCCAGGACTTGAAAGTGACATCATGCATTAAGCACAAGATTTCACCTCTGACAAGTGATAAAGAGGATGCTCCCGTAGGTCCTTTTTCTGCAGTCTCTACTGAGGAGTGACAATCTCAAAGAGAAAAACAAAATGATTAAGGAAAGGAAATTCACAAGAAGATAACACACCTTTTCCAGCTAGCTCCTAGTGCAACAGCATTGCTCTATCATTTGACATTTACATAATAAGATAAATAAGAAACTTTTATCCATCCTTTAGTTATGGAGTTTGCCAGGATGAAGTCATCTGGGCTACAGGACATGTGGACTTTGAAAACTTCACAGAATGACAGCTTGAGAACCCATGATTATAGGGCTCATGCAGCATTAAAAGAGTTCTTGTAAAAGCTTCTTGACTCTTGACATTTTCACAGCAGTAAAAAGTATCTCTGGTCCCCTCACATGAACAGTCCCTCCACTCACTATGAATGGGAAACAAGTTGACTGCTAGTAGTTACCTGACATTTTGGTTTTAAAAGGTTATATCTAAATCCACTCTGCTTCTCTTGCAATCAATGGCAAGTGATTAGCAGAAATGAACTACAAAATTTAGTGTGTTTTACAACTTGCTTGTGGCCATTTATTCTGTACATATTTGTCCAATCTGCATTTGTGACAAGCATATTACAGAGACACTCTTCTTGCCTTGGCACACTGCACTGAAGCTGTATAGGCAATGCGTAAATACAAACTAAAAGACCATATGTTGCAACAGACATTGTGGCAGAATCATCTAGATAAACCTTAATGAGTAAGACCATACTCCAATTCCTGGCACCCTTCATCCTACCAGTTCATTTCCATATATCAGACCAAATAAACTGTTATCCCAATTAATATGAGAAAAAGTTATGAGAGAAAATAAAAGTAAAAATAATGATAATATAATAAAATAGTACAATGACAGGCTATTGTCTTTCACTGCAGTCAGTCTGAAGAATTCTGCTGGAACTGAAGTTCAATGAAGACTCACTGACGTGAAGGGTTAATTCCCCAGAAAATATCACATATCATTAAGGTTGCTCAAAATCAACCTTGGAACAGTGTCTTATGCCATGAGAACCTGAAAATCACAACAAATGAATATGAAAACACTTTGTGTTCTTTCAATCATCAATCACAAAAGTAGGGAGAACTGAATATCTCCACAACTAGGACAAATAATAGCGTAGAAATCTGCAATAGAATATGGATGTGCAGTCTCCATGGGTTCCAAAATATACACTGGAATTACTAGAAGACTGAGCTTCAGTTATCAGCAAGCCAAAAATACATTGTTTCCTGGTAGAAATATCAAGACAAACAAGTAACTTTTATCATTACCCAAAATGTTGTGTGGTTTTTACTGACATGGTTTTGCATTTCAGCTAAACTCAGAGAAATTAAGTACAGAGGAGGATGTTTGCAAACCTATCTAGAACATAATCAGAACTTAGCTCAAAACCCAGTTAAACTGATGTGTTAGCTCAGAGATATGAAGGTAATTACCATTATTTAGTGCCTTTATAAACAATTTGCTTAGCCAGAAAAAAAACAAACAGCTGGGTTAGAGTGGTAAAGACTGCAATTTCAACACATATACAATTTCAACACATATGCACACCCTACACCTGCCAGAACATTGTATGAATTAATATCTACACATCACATTTGTCCATAATACAAGGATGAATCTCAATTAGGCTTGGCCACTAGAGCACAGCAGCTCAATATACATATCAGCAGATTATTACATGGGTACTAGCCATTAGTTTATCTATTGTTGTTCATGTATTATATTGATGAAGGTTATTATTTTAATAAAATTAAAAGCACATCCTGGATCTCTTCCATGGCAGCAAAGCCAAGATAAGCTGCAGAGATAGAATTAAAAAGCCATTTTTACTTCTTGAACTTTTGGCTTGAAAAAAATAGTAAGCTTTCTGATTGCAAAGGGATACTCTGCCCTAGTAAAAAGAGCACTAGAGGAGCAGGTAAGAAGCAAGCAGGACTGTATCATTAACATGCACTTGTACTCTCAAGTATTTGGAAACTATCTCCATGGAATGGAGGATGCAGCAATAAGCCAGCTTCATCTTCTAACAAGATAGCAGGACATGAATTAAGATGCAATCCTTTACTTACAGTAAGTCAAGATAATCATCACCTGCTTTCAAGGTTTTTTGCATAAAGGACTCAATAGCAAACACTGCAGATTTCAGTGGTAACAAATCAGATTCTAAATTTACCAGGCCTTGTTTTAATTATCCACTATAAGAATGTGGTTTAACATTGCTTTAACAGTCATTTTGTTAAGGAAAGGGTTTGAGGCAAGGACAACACTGACAACACAAGCTTATTTCTGGAGGCATAACTTCAAGGACAGAATCCACTGTTTGCATCGTATAGTAGAAGTCAGGTGGAAGAGTAAAGATGGTGAGACTAAAACCTGCATCTACAAACCTTTACTTGTGTGTAATAATTCTGCATTCAAAGATCTTACACCTAACAGTCCACATAACTAATCCCACATAAAAGGTATCAACATACTCTCTAAAGTAATGATTTAAGATCAGACTGCACCCTTCTATATACCAAAGTTTAATGATTTTTTTTCATATACATATGAAATATATATAATATACAAGGCAGGTGTACTATAAAATTTTAAGGGTAAGAAAGATTGGGTAAAAATAAATGCTCTATAAAAAGTCAGTGGTTACATGTAAGAAACATCTGTTCATTCAGAACCCAAACCCCAACATACTTATTTATTTGGCAAAAGTGAATACTTGCTTTCTTTTACACATAAAACATAGAAAAAAAATAATATTAAAATAAAAAAAAAAATAGAACTAGTAACCTAGACTCTTGGCACAAAATAGCATCGACATCATTAGTAAGTATCCTCTACAAGGTTGGTAGGAGAGGTGGTGAGCCAGATGGCAGCCACAGGAAGAACAACCTCTGCCATGCCAGCTGAGATAACAGATAAAACCTGACAGAAGCTCTCCTCTTAGGTGGCTGAAACAGAATGTACAGAACCTGTTAGCAATCTATTTAGCTGAGATCAATATTTGAATAGCAATTCAAGGGTAGCAAATGGATAAAAAGCCATTGCATACTCTTTAGTAATTTCCACTAAATGGTTCAGCAGCGGACAGAGCATGTCTGTCATTTAGTGCTCCAAGCCTGCATATAGCATTGCCATAGACAAGCACCTCCTGCAAGCAGAGCTGACTGTGGACACGCTTAGCCAAAGCCTCCATTTCCTCTCGCTCGATTGGTTGGCACATCTCCTCCATGCTTTTTATGTATCCTTAAAAATGTATTTAAATCATTTTGTCTACTTCCAGGGCTACATATCTCCAGCCTGCACTGCTAAAGCTTACATTCCTCGAGCAACGTCAGTCTCGTCATTCCAGAAAGGTCCTAGTGAAAGGATGGATTATTGAAGTAACTGCAACCCATGAAAAAGTTTTAAAATTCCTATTCTAACTTTTCTGGAAGAACTGTGGGCTATCAGGCCTTTTGCAGCATCCTAAATTAGCAAAGGAATAGAAAAAAAATATTTGTATTTTCACATTACTTTTCAAACATATCCACCTCTGGAAAGTATAATGACAATATTTCCTCATTGCCTGCCTTTTGCATATAAATATATGTTGTTTCAATAACAACTTACCAGACAGAAAGTAAAGAAAGCAAAGCATTAAGACTAATTCAGCAAAACGTTTCACCATGGCTACAAGTTCATCTCTACTCAGCAAAGTTTTAAAGCATATTGTTAGCTTAGAACACAGCGTTTAAATTCTTAACTTCAGCTAGACTCTGGATAAGAGATGGGAGCACATGCTTAAATGCTCTGCACAATTGGGTCTTATGGAAGCACAAGCTAAAGGCAACAAAAATGCAAACTCCTCACTTCAGTATTTTACTCTTAGTCCATTAAAATGTGCATATTCCTCAGACACAAAGCTCACGTGAGAGATCAAGACCCTGTCAGCTCAAATACTGGAAGAATATGCTGTAGCTTTATGTGTAAGCCATGTTCTGTGACAGGCAACAGAGACCTGTAAAAGGCCACAGGTAAGTTGCTCACTGGTGTGAATAAATAAAGTGATATGAATGCCTGAGCCACCCCACCATTTCAGATGCATACTTTTCATTAAGACAATAAGTGTTTTTTAAATACACTAATTCAAGAGCATCACACTTGAAGTTTTCAAGGGACAATGGCTAAAAGCCAGCCTTGACATAAAAGGTTGTCATTTCCATTGAAAGCACTATGAGTTCTACCAGGGCAGAGTTCTGCCCACTGAAACTAGTGCCTGTGCTACACAACCTGTGCTCAGTTTTTAACTTCTCCATCAATGTTATTTGTTTCAAGTTTTACTAATAATTGGGGGGGGGAAAAAAAAGAAAAATATATAACAATGAAAGACAAAACACTTGAAAAAAAATAGTCAGTTGTTTTAACTTCTACAGCTAGTGTTTTATTTTATGGTACAGATCCTGCCTAGCATGGTGTCTTGTTGTTTGGGGGTGTTTTTTGTGTATATGCTTTCTTGTAATCAAGATTGATAGCTAAAGAAAGAAAATTACAGTTATTCCCTGATCAGATTGCAAGAATATGGGCAGGGCTACAGGAAAATAATATATATATATTATATATATATTATTTTTAAATGCTTATGTCTATGTATGTACCACATGGGGTTTTTTGTCATCTTAATTGAACTTTGCAACTTTCAGATGTCATAAGAGCACAGATAGGGAAAATAATTTTAGAAGGAAAAAAAACCCCAAAAACCATTATGCACTGTGTAATACCACTCTTGAACCACTAAACAAAACTCATGTCACCAGAAAAGGATGCTAACAGCGCCTCAAATGCTACAGTGTCTCTCTCTGTCTAGACCTGATGCCAAGAGAATCAACAAACAAGAAAAAAATAAACAAACAAAAGCCACCACCAAAAACCTCAGTCAGAAATACACTGAAAGGTAACTTTAAAGCAGAAAACAAACGAAGGACCTATTAAACAAGTTGTCTATTGGTCTTTTATGCTAAAATAAAGCATTACAGATAGCACTAATGTTAATATCTATCTTTCCAAGGCAACTGGTTTATGTCACCCTAAGGTGTAATGGTAATCACCAGGCTTCTAAGGAGACAAAAGTACTGCTTGCCAAGCTCGCATGCCAGCGTTTCTTCAAAGCTACTTGTTAGTCATTTCGACAATAACAGCTTATCTCTTGTGGTCAGGATGTGCTAGCCACAAGACTTCTTTTTTTTTAAGAGTTGTTAATGTAGGGGAACTTGATGCTTTCTTCAGTATCTTCCCACAAAAGAGGAGGATCACGTCTATTCAGGGGAGTTTCTTGGCATTTTTTCTAGTGGTCCAGCTCTAAATTAGCTATGTGCTTCACCTGCACCCCCACTCTCATCCTGTAAGGCTAAACCAGAACAAAGGTTCTACTTGTGGTCCCCATGACAAAACTAGAATAAATTATGTCTTGCCCCTGTAGTTCCAGCAAGCCGGTTAATTGCATTTGTTTAATATATCTCCAAACAGCCTGGTACATTAATTACATTGTGTAACACCAAGCTCCTCTGATTCACTTTGTCACTTCCACTGAGCACTTTAATTGTATTCCTTTTAGCTATGTACAATTTTAAACACTTACTAATAATTAAATTTCAACAGTTTGATATTTTCAGTTCGTATACAAAGATACTGGTGCTCTTAAGGATCAAAACATGTTACAATAGGAAAAATAAAGCAAATGGAAAACAAAATCCCTGCAAAACTGTGACCATGCTGATAGACGCAAAGGTTCCAGTAAATCCTTTTACAGTTAAAACTTCCAACCGTTTAGCATGTACATATATTAAGCAGAAATCTTATCAGTAGACCAAACTGAACATGAAACTGCATAGCATATTGTGCAACCAATGTAAAACTGCACTTCAATGTCTCCGCCTTCTCGTCTGTGTTGCCTCTTTTCTTGCTAGGAGGTGGGGGAAGATGAGAGGGGGAGAAATATCCAAAGCAGCCTGTGCCTGCAAACAATAAACCTAGAGTCTCTGATCAGGACCGACTAGGCTAATGCTGCAAGCAAAGTTTGCTCTCGGAGACAGGCAAAACCAGCCAGAGTCCCAGACGTTAAATTCACCTGAAGTCTAAACGACTATTTCGAGATTCAAATAATACTAGAAGGACAACCGAGCATTCGGTCCCAGCGCTTACTTCTGTAGAAGCGCACGCTGTTAACAGCTTCAAGCACCGCAAGGCATCTACGCTGCGGTACAGCGCCGACCCCGACTTGGAAAGACAATTTACCCTCGCACTGAAGTTCTCGCCCTGCTAAAGCGTGCTTCCCCTGCACGCTAAGCTGTGGCTGCTTCTCCATCCTTTACTTAAACCCGAAAGCCGCAAGAAGGGTTGTAGAGCAGACCCAAAGGGAGGAGTCCGAGGGGAGATGGAGGGGGAAGCGGGCAGAGAGAAAAACGTAATCCACCCTTTCCCCCAGACGTTGCTGTGCTTCGTGACAGCGCTCCCGCCGGAAAGCCCAGCGTGAGGAGCTGAGGGGGAAGACGATGCGAAGACCCTCCCGCCTCAGCGGCGAGCGCGGCCCCACGGTGTCGGGACAGCCCGCACCTGCCCGCCCCGCGCGGGGGGTGGGACCGCGCTGCCCACACCCGCACACACACCCGCACACACACTCGCACACACACCCGCGCCCGCACCCGCACACACACCCGCCCTGCCTGCCGCTCGCCAGCGCCCACAGAGCCCCTGGGACTGGAAATCCGCCAGGCCGCCTCACCTGGAGCCGAGGCACAGCTAACCTATTTATTTCATCGGCCGGCTCTCCCAGTGGAAAGTTTAACAATAGGAGGCAAAGTGATACCAGGCGTCACAGCTCTGCCTCGCCTTTCTCCTTCGCCCTCTTACCGCCCTCGAAATACAAGGTTTAGCTCTTAGTTCTTACTCTTTCCTTGCTACCTCAAGCTGACAACAGTCTTCCATTCACAAAATGCTTTTCCATTGAGTTAGCAGACGGAAAGGACTGCTTATAGGAAACATATTCTCCCCCTCTCCCCCCCACGCCTCTACCATTTTTATATCGGTAACAAACTCAAGGCTCTGTAATGTTAAAGCTTCTAATGCCGTCCATGTGCTGTCCCAAATCAGATTCAGATGAAGGGGATTTCTAGATAAGCACAGAAGCGGCGTAGCTAAAACAAGAGAACTTACCATCGACTTGAAAAAATGCAAATCCAAAGAGCAGGAGTGGCGTCAGCAGACCCATTTTGACATATTAAAAGCAATTCCGATCGCTTGAGAGACCAATTCCACAGAGATAAAAAATTATAACAATAAAAAAATCCAAAGCCAGTAAGAGGTAGGTCCGAAAGTTTTCAGTTTCCTAGCAGCTACTTAAAGTGGAAAGGGAAATCTTGAAATCAAAAGCTGCAGATGGAAAGGTCTTGAATGTGACACTTTTAGATCCATACAGAGTAGAGCAGCGAGCCAGCTCCGAAAGGTTCTGTTTTGCACACACGCTCCTTCCTAAATTCCCACCAATCCAGCCCAAGCAGAAGAATTACTCAAGTGCGCCTAAAACTCTCTTTAGGATCCATGGCAATCCAAAAGCAAGCTCTTTCTTCGGAAGACAAGGAGAGATTCTGAGAAAGGACCTGATTCCTAGAAAGTGCTCCGCAAACTTCCCGGCACTTTGCAGGAAAATCATTGGCTTGGTTTGGCTATTTTGCTTTCCTCTCGCCCTCCCCCTACCCCTTTCTCTCTCTACCAAATCAGTTCAAGCTGCAGAGTTTCTCACTTAACTTCCATAATAGGAACGCCCAGGCAACGTGCTACAGGAGGGGAACGGCTTTCTCAGCATCCCCCTCAAACGAACCCTTGTTCTCTACACTCCCTCCTCACTGAAAACCAGAGCAGAAACTGCTTGAGGGCAGTAACTCCAGCGCGGTGCCGCTGCGGGCGGGAGCGGCGGTGGGCTGCCGCCGTGCAGTTGTGGCGGAGCCGGGGTACGTGCGGCAGGGGGTGCGAGGGTCTCCCGCCGCCGCACCTCTCCCGGGCGGCCCCGGCAGCCGCGCGTCCGCCGCTCCGCTCCGCGCCGCTCTCCTCCTCTCTCCCCTCCCGTCGCCTCCGCCTCCTGCCGCCGCGGACACACCGGCTGGCAAAGAGAGGGAGGAGAATGAGCGCGGCTCCCGAGGCTGCCTAGGGAAGGGAGGCTGCGGGGTGTGGACTAAAGCGCTGTGCTCCACACCCACGCGTCCCTCTCTTGCCGGGGTAGGGAGATGGGGACTGCGATAGGAGCAGACAGGCACAGGACGAGATGAGGCGCGCTGCAGGCAGTGCACACGCACACCCCGCCTCTCCTCTACAGTTGGGTATAGGTAGAATTCACATGATTGCTCCTCAGCGCTTCCCGTTTAATGGGCAGCTAATTTTTCGGTAAGTGATTTCATGGAACTGTTCTCTAATTATTCATTCCCTCTCCACACATACACAGACACTTCGGAGCGAGACCCTCGAAGGGATCTTCCCCAGAGATTTTTTCTGCTGATCCGCTCTGCGGAAAAGGAAGGAAAGGTGGCACACTGAAGAAAATAAAACGAATCACGCGTGACCCACAAAGTCCGTAGAACTGTCGGGCTGTCTCAGCTGAACCCCCCGCTTCGCGCCGCCTGCCACCCCCTCTGCCCTCCGCTAGCCCCCGGCCGCGGTGCAACTCCCGTCGGCTGGAAAGTTTCACGGAACCGACCGCGACCCCCGCAGACTGTCGGAGAGGACGGTGAGAAGGAAGGGAGCCAAGGGGCCTCGCCGCCCCCAAGGACCAAGGGTTAACAGCCCCTCTCCCCTTCACGAGCGGCAGGGGCTATCGAATGGCAGAATAAACCCCAAGCCACCGCGGGAGAAAGAAAACCAAAGAGCTAGGAACCCGAAGGAAGGAGTAACGTGAATGAAAACGGAATTCAGAAGCTAGCGGTGTCGGAGCAGGGCAGGGACTAACCGGGCAGACACACACGAAGAACAGGACGGGCAGAGCGTCCGGCGAGAGCCCCGCGGCGGCCCCGAGCTCAGTGCCGGGCCGGCAGCAGCCGCCGAGCGCCGTCCCCACGCCCGCGGGAGCGCCGCACGGTGAAGCTCGAGCGCCCCCTACTGTCGAGCAGCGGCCAAGAGCCGCCGCCGCCGCCTTTTGTTGCGGCGGAGCCCCCAGCGAGCGGCTGCAGGGAGGGGCGGGGTGGGGGGGGCGGCCCCTCCCTCCTCCCGCCTGCGCCGAGGCGGCTGTCGGCGGCGGGGTGCCGGGTGTCCCGAGAGCCCCGGGGAGCCTCCCGGAGCGTTGGCAGTGTGACAAGAGCGGGTGTTGTGACGGGAGTGACCGAAATTCAGGGGCTGCCGAATTTGTGAAACGTGGGGGTTTTTCGGTGGCCGATAAGCGTTCGTCTCCACTAGAGAGCCCGAAACAAGTAGCGGTGTATGCAACTCCTTCAAGGAAACGGGCTCAAACGCCTTGGTAGAGTAGTTAGGGCGCTTATGTTTCTAATTTCTAGAGGGACACTGAAATTAACGATCATTTTAACACAAGGAAGGTAGATAAAAATTAACTGGTGAATAAAAGGGTGGGAGTCACGCTTTGACGCACTACAAGGAGCAGGGCTATTGAACTAAAAGGGTCTTAACCTTCTTACATGTTAACCAGCTAGTCCCGAGTATTCTTCTCTCATCAGGCCTCTTCCTTGTTGTTTTTTTTTTTAAATTCACATATACCAGAAATGTATTCATTTAATAAGCTCTTCATGTGAAGGATCTGAACCATATTTCTGCAAAAGATACCCTGCTCACATGTATTCAAAAAAATGGTCTGCAAGTTGTTTTTTCAGCTGATTCTTGTTTGTCATTAGTGACAAATGTTTTACAGTTGCCAAAAGTGACCCATGAGGTGTCTGCAGTTTAAGAGTCTAAGAAGATTATTGCTATTCCGTACAAACCCAGATGACAACTCCAAAGCCTCTTTACTCAACTGAGGGAGCAATGTCCTCCTATACACACAATATGTCCAGCAGAAGAATATATAAGAATGCATCTAAAGACTACATTGTGAAGAAGGCTATAATTAAGGCTAATTATGGTAAGGTGATCAGTGGTATCATCAGAGTGCTTGTGAATTGGCAAAACGAGAAAATCATAAATCACCTACCTGATGGCAGTATGTGCAACAAGACATGAAATATTAAAGAATATTCCCCACAGTAGTGGACATTTCAAGGACACAGTGTTAGCGAAAACACTGCTTGTAATTGTTTATTACAAAGTTTTACACTGGAAATATACTCAGGTTTAGTTTTTTTCTGCTTCTCAAATAAATTTAAGATAAATTTAATAGGTGATGTAGACCAGAACACTTGGTAGATACATACAGTCTTCAAAACCCTTAGGTAGAGAGATACCTGTAAGAGGGTTTAACGGCTCATATAAACATTCTTTGTGAAATTAATGAGTCATTCATTATAGCTGCTACTGTTTTACTTACTTCCACAGAACACTGCTTTTCAACTATTTAACACTGCAAAACCTTGAAAACTTTCAGCCAAATTGAATCAAGCATAAATTTTGCCCATATGTATTTCATATGTATGATATGTACATACATATGTATGATAAAATAACTATTTTTTTTTTCTTTGAGAAGAGTTAACAGCCCTTCTTTTGAAGGCTGGCTAGCAGAGTCTGAGAGCATTGGGAAATTGACGTTTGCATTGGTGCTGTTTACCCAAATTCAGAAAACTTGGCTAAGCTTGGCTAGTATACAGACAAACAAAGAAAGACGTCAAAACAAAATCTAACCCTCAAAAGAAAGGTTGTCTAGAGATGTGCTGCAGTGTTACAGTAGAGGTTAGATGTGTTGTGGCTCACAAGCACAGGAGATGTCACAGATCAGCCACTGGCCTAGGAGCAGATGTTACTTGGAACAGTGTCTGCTTCAGTTGCAAGATGCAGCTTAGACACCAGAATAAAAACCAGGATGCTTGTCTCTCCAGTTTTTCAGTTACCTCCTTTAGATACGGCCAACAAGACAGATGTTCTTTGCTTGAATAGCAAACTGTGCAGAGGAATGGAATGTGCCAACTATTTGTTTGGCTAAGAGCAATATGCCACCTGATGAAGTACTTGTGTGAGCAGGATGAGGAAAAGACATGTCAGTATCAGTGCACATAAAGCTTCAGGTCAAAGAGGTGGGAGTTGAGGTGGGACTCTAGAGCAGGGAAGTGGCACACTAAGGTCACCCTGATTCAAACTAAGGTCAGTCATCAAATGAGGCAGGACTAATTTAGTAAACCAGCAGTAAGATCAGATATATGTTAGTGGTACAAGTAAAGGTTTCATTGCTTGCCCAGTCTGGTATTTCCTATCTTTAGTTCCTATACATATATCTGCATTAATATATATGTTTAGCATATGAAAGATCAGATTCAGTGTTTAAAGTACAAGTGTTCTAAGACTAGCTCTCTTTTTCAGGTGAGCTCTACCATTTCACTGCATTTTTCTTCTAAGCTAACATTATCATTTCTTCTGGTGTTCCAAATGTATGTAATATACTCTATTTCTGGATTGCTATAAAAATCTCTTATTCTCAAAGAAGTTGAGGTGGATCATGTAGAACTTCTTCTAGATACTAGAGCTATTCATCCAGGCAATTGTTGAAAGTGAGTAGAGATCCCTCATATCCAAAAATATGCACACAATGTGATAGCCATGTAATTTAAAAATTAGCAACTAATGTAGGAAACTGGTCTTTCTAGATGCTGGAGTAGAGCAAAAGGTGGATCCAGAAGATAATTCAGAACATGTAATGTTATACAGCCTTGGCAACAAAAGACAGTGAGCATGGACATTCCTAGAGAACACACTCTTGTCTTCCTTTGTGCTATTCTGTTCCAGGCCATTACATTCTGATGTCACCTGACTATTGAATACAGGACGAGAGAGCAGAATTTATATGTTTAATCCTTATAAATGCTGAAGCATGATTATTATTACTGTTGCAATCAATAGAGTCTTCCACAGGAAGATTAGACACTAAGAGGTAAATTGGGAACTCAGTTCAGGAAAAGAATACATGGTACTAAAAACAGTGCAAGCACTGTAGCTAGATATCTGTCATGACAGACCCTGGAAATTAAGTTTTCTGCTGTGCTTGGCTACCAAAATTTTGACTAATCTACTCTCCTAGAACCACTCTTGTGGATTGATTAAAAAAATATATAAAAAAAGGAAAAAGATGGGTACAAGAAATATGTGGGGTTTTTCTTAGTCTCATGGGTATCTCTTGCTTACAACACAGAGGATAAACTCCTGCTTCAACATTAAAAATGCCTGCCTTGTGACATCTGACTTCAGAGTGTTCCTATGGAAAAACCAATCAAGAAACACTAAGAACCCTATTTTGAAATGTCCTTACATTGGACACATTTGACAGTGAACAACAGGGTTTCTTAGTAGAGAATTATGTATTAAAGTGTTAAGTAGTACTCGTTTCAGTTATAAAATTACATAAAACCACACATACAAACTATACATAAGAGAATGGCTTGATTTTCCTCAAATGTAATCCATTCCTGTTGTAATACTAGGGGCCTTTGTCAATTGAGTCCTATGTAGACTGAACAGTGACTATTACAGGAACAGAAGAGCATTCCTTGCTCTCCTGTGATTGGAAAGGCTTCCTTTTGCAACTGCAGTATCTAAAATTAATAGTTTTTCTACCAAGTGTGGTCAATTGCACATCACACTTATGGCTGTCTCCCCATTGTAGGCTGTACCATGGGTTCATTATTTGCAACTGGACACACTGCACCCCCTCCAGTCTTCCCACAGACTACGTCCAGCTGGGCTTCTCCATGTCAGGAAATTTACATTACACAGTAATATTTTCATTGTACCAGTATGTCCATACATCTCCCATTTGTAAGGGCTGGGAGTATTCCTATCTGCTACGTCACGAACAACTATTTCCACTCATATCCAGGACTCTTTAAGTTATGCAATTCTTTGTCTAATGAAGGAAAAGTCAATTGCTTAATAAGGTGAAGCACCAATTATGAAATAAAGTGCTAATCTACGTAAATAAGGACATCAAAAACATATCTATCAACTACAAATAAAATAAGACTCCGAGAGTAATTTCACATATTCCCTTGATGATGTAGTCTTCTACACAGACATTAATTTTTATTAAAGATGAACAAAAATGCACCCTGCCCTAACTTACATACAAAAAAGAAAATAATTCCTTAAGTGACAGATTAAGCTTAATTTCAAAAGACAGTTTAGGTTTCCATAGGGCACAAGGTAGTAATTGTATCATTCAGAAAAAGAATGAGCATTTGAAATGAACTGGAAGAGGATAAAATCTTACTCTGCCTACAGGAGAGATGTGTAGGTGAAATTCTCACATAGAAAAAATGTATTTTCCTCATAGTGCGAGATGATTCATATGAAGATAAAGGTTCATACTGCACCCTGACTTTCAAGGATTGGAAAATCAAGCTATACAGCAACACAATATTTATAACCGTACACAATGATACTCATAGACTCATAGACTCATAGACATTAGGGGTTGGAAGGGAGCTAGAAGATCATCTAGTCCAACCCCCCTGCC
>JAABNV010011525.1:0-15513 GCA_033439845.1 Ispidina picta | reverse complement strand
CTGGGGAGAAGCATTTCTGCTGCAGAAGCCCTGGGGTCCTGGTGAGTAGCAGAGGAGGATGGAGCCAGACTGCCCAGTGACATCCAGTGACAGGACAAGAGGCAATGGGAGTCGGAGCACAAGAGGTTTAGGGTCAACACAAGGGAAAACTTTTTCACAATGAGGGTGACAGAGCCTGGCATGGGCTGCCCAGGGACACTGTAGAGTCTTCGTCTCTGAAGACATTCCAAACCCACCTTGATCTGTTCCTGGGTGACTTGTTCTAGATGATCCTGCTCTGACAGGGGGGTTGGACTCAATGATCTTTCTAGGTTCCTTCCAACCCCTGACAGTGTGTGATTATATGATTGTGAGGTTTTTTTTGTTTGGTTGATTTGGTTTCCTTTGTTTGGTTTTGTGTTGCTTTTCCTGGGGGAGAAAAAAAAATAAACAAAAAAAACCAAACCTAAATTCTCTCTTTCCTAGGTTGGTAAATCAGAGACTTTTGGAAGTGCAGTCCCAGGTTGAAGAGCTACAAAAATCTTTGCAGGATCAAGGCTCAAAAGCTGAAGATGTAAGTAGAAATGTACATCAAACTTACATTCAATTAGTTACCGTTTTTGAAGCTTTTCCCTCTTTGTAAAAAAAACCAACAAAACAACAAAAATGTGTAAGAAAAATGCAAGTTTCTGATAGTTTCCTGTATTTATTTACATGGTCTCATCACTATTTTGTGCTTCTCTAAATAAGAGATTTCTCTAGAAAGCAAAACCATCCTATATAGATAAGGTGCCAGATGTTTGATCTGATAAGTTGTACCTGTTCCACTAGTAAACTTAGAATTAAAATTACTTAATTATAAGAGTTTTGCAGGAAATGAAGGAAATATTAATTCACCATATCTTAATAAAGTGTCTGAAGTTGTTTTTGGTGTAGTTTTCTCAGTGAGAGTTAAGGCCTTTCCTATGGTTTAACTCTGTAATCATGGATATAAATACATCTCGCAGTGCAAGGAGCCAGGCAGACCAAAACTATTACCAAAAAAACCCCCACCTCAAATAATTAGGCCCTCAATGTAATGCAACATTTTCTGTTCCTGTGTGCAGAGTTAACTTTGTTTTTAATGTCAGTTTGCACATTGTGGCAGTGTTAGTGTGGGAAAACAACTTTCAGTCTTTCACTCAGATTGCTTGCCATCTCCTGTACTTGAGAGAAGAAGCTCTAGAACTTTATTGAAATGATTTTCTGGACTTCCCATGGACAGTGTATGCTCACAAAATCAGTGTATTGCATTGCTGGTTGGCAGCAGCTTGTAATGTGTTGCTTTCTATTTTTCTGGTTTAAACTAATTTATATAAAACAGTGAAGTTTTTCTACTAGCTGCTTATTTCAATTTAAGAGCGTGTTTAATTTATCCTTTCAATTTTAAGAATAAACTTTATGAGTGTAAAACACCTAGCGAGCTCAAATAAGATTATTTTCTGAAGTGACTTAGAATCCACTTGAGAATGCAGTTTAAAACAGGTCCATACTATCATGTGATTCTGAGATACCCTTTCTTATCTTGGTTATTGGCCAAAATCTGATTTTTTTCAGGTTGAGGGAACAAATTGTTCTCAGATATTGACTACTGCAAATGATGACAGTCCGAGGCTGTGGAGTCTCCTTCTTTGGAGAGATTCCAGCCCCACCTGGATCTGTTCCTGTGTGGGCTGCCCTGGGTGACCCTTCTCTGGCAGGGGGTTGGACTCCATGTTCTCCAGAACTTCCTTCCAACCCCCACCTGAATTCTCTGCTTCCATTTGAATCTAGCTTTGTTTACTTTCATTTTGATCTGTCATCTAAGACCAGAGCCTTCTTGAGGCTCTGTTTTGGATGGTGATTTAGGAGGTAATTTAGGACGTGTCTGCAGCTCACAGGGCAGATTGCGGTCTGTGTAGGCATCATCTGAGATGGTTCTTTTAACACCATCATCACAACACCCAAAGTTTTGTGTTTGAACAGAAAACACCCCAGTACAGCCAGCTGGGTGTACCAGTCAAACCACAGCTGTCAAAGCTCACGGGGCACTCGCTGCACTTCTGGCTCTGTGTAGCTCTGACCATGCCAGTGGTGGTTTAGAGATGCCAATCCCATGCTTGTTTCTCTGAGCTTGCTGTGTAGGATTTAATTCACCCTAAAAGAAGCAAAAAAAAAAAGCTAGTGTAGAGTTAGTGTGAGGCTGCAAGAGCCTTGCCAAGGTATGGGCATGTTCAGCTCAAAGTAGATGCAATTTCTGCTGGGGCCACCTGAGTTATCCTTAAGATATCCCTACAAAAAGAGTGATTCTTCAGAAGGAAAAGGATACGAAGAGACATGAGATACACTTCATTGCATCATTCTCAGCATCTTTCCTCTTTCCCACTACTGTTCTGCATTGAAATCCATATTTTTTGTATATTTACACTGCAAAGATAACCCAGAAAACTGGAGATATCATTTGTCCTTTGTCCAGCAGTGTATGAGGAGGGTTTGCAGCTGTATGCTTTGTTTCTTCCCAAACTGAAGTGATTTTTAGCCTTCTCCAAACAGTGATTCCAACCACTGTCATACCCAGGAGCCCTGTGACACTGTGTGTGTGCTGCTTGCCAAGATCCACAAGGGGATGCTGGTTTGATACTGGAGGAGAGTGGGAGGCAGATGCTGGGAAGAGATCAGTGCCAGTAACGGGCACTGACACACCATTAGTCCACCCTGGCTGTTGTCTGCCTAGCCAGGGAAGTGCCTCCCAAGTCCTCCAGGCAACAGAAGAGTCTCAGCCAGGCTTGGTGTGGTTAGAATAGCAAATTTTAGTCCTCCAGTGTTCAGGTGTAGGGCTGAGCAGCTGCAGCTGCATCATTTGCATGCCTCCTACCATTCCCTTTTATCATCCCTGTCCTGCCTTTCTCTGCTGTAATCCCTCCCTGTCCAAACAACCTGCCTGTAATAACTCCTACCCCACAGGTCCACAGAATTCTCTTTGGCTACCTGTGGGCTCAGCCACTTTGCTCATTTGGTGAAACATGGGATGAGTTGCCCAGAGATGTGTGAGATGCCCCATCCCTGGAAACACAGGCAGGTTAGTCGGGGCTCTGAGCAGCCTGATCTAGTTGTCCCTGCTCACTGCAAGGGGAGACAGGACCAGATGACCTTCAAAGGTTACTTCTAACCCAGACTAGCCTGTGGTCACTCCTAGCATCTTTGAAATCTGAGTTCTCATGGTGTTGTTCAACCTTTTGTCACCATTTCACAGCATGACTTGTCTCACCAAGTAGTTTTCTCAAGTCATGGGTCATGCTAAGTTGGCTTAAACTTAGGGTGGCCTCAACAGGCAGAACAAAACCAACCTTTCTTTTAATTGGAAAAGAGGACAGCGCTGTTCCTCTGCTTGTTTTCAGCAGAAATTTTCAGCAAGAAGACTTCATTTCTATGTGTTTTTTGATGTTCAAGAAAGATAGCCATGAAATATTGGGGAGGATACCTTGTTTCTAAAACCACACCATAATACATCTATTTTTTTCTTTAAGTGGGAGTTCACCACACTGGGATTAAAAAGCAAACCAGCATTTACTGAGTTTTATAGTTTTACTTATATAAGTGTTCTGTTGTGGAAAGAAAACATTTGAATGAAGTTTATGTATAACTAGCTCAAAATTAGGTAAAACTTCTTTTTTGAGACCTTTCATTTCTATACAAGAATAACAATTACAGTAATTACTTGCTAGGAACAGATTTGGGTATCTGTCTTTGAAGCTTACTGAGACTTAAAAAAAAAAAAAGTAATGCTTGCCTACTTCTAGAGTAAATGTTGTGAATTTATATGCCTTGGTGCAAGTTTATACAGGATCTTTGGGTGGGTAAAATCACACAACCTTACCTTTCATTCTTTTCCCTAATCTCCTGTAATTCCTACATTGCTCTGGGTAAACTGCTTTTTATTGTGTGCTGTTTCTCACTGTTAGTTTCATGTCTAGGAGAGCATATCTGTCTAGAGGGGAGTGAGGTTTCTCCCACAGCAGTCTGGGTACTATGCAAATAATACACGTGAAAATTATACCAGTGGAATCATCATGGACAGGTAGTTGTGTCTCTTCTAAGCTAAACCTCAGGATTTAGGATCACAAAAAAAGATCACAGTCAAGGATCACTAAAGAAAAGCTGAGTTCAGTTGTTGTTTTTTGACCTCAGAAAGCAGGCACTGCTGCCAGCTTTTCCCTTCCTTGCTGAAACCAGCCATTGCTGCAAACTTCTGACTCTAGAGCCAAGCTGAGTTGTTTTTATGGCTCCTTTCTTACAACATAAGGAAATTCAGCTTCAGAATCCTGAAAGAAAAATGGTCCAGGAGTTTAATCAAAGACTTATCAGAGAGTTCTGCACTTGGGGAAAGCAATAATCCCAGGGTAAGGGGTGGCTGCTGGAAAGCAGCTCCATGGAGAAAGACCTGGGAGGAGCCAGTTCCAGAGAGACAGGGAGCTACTGGAGAGAGTCCAGTGAAGAGCTAGAAAGATGCTTAGGGCACGGGAACATATCTGGTGAGGAGAGGCTGAGAGCCGTGGGGCTGTTCAGCTGGAGAAGGCTGAGAGGGGAGATCAGTGCTTATGGATATCTGCAGGGTGGGTGTCAAGGGGATGGGGCCAGTCTTTGCTCAGTGGTGCCCTGGGACAGGACAGCCATCCAGAGACCTGGGCAGGCTGGAGAGCTGGGCAGGAGAAATGGAATGGAGCAGAAGAGGGGCCAGTGCAGAGTCTGGCAGCTGGGCAGGAACAACCCCAGGAACCAGCACAGGCTGGGAACTGAGCTGCTGGAGAGGAGAGCAGGGGAAAGGGACCTGGGGGTGCTGGTGACAGCAGGGTGCCCATGAGCCAGCAATGGGCTCTGTGACCAGGGAGGCCAGTGACACCCTGGGGTGGATCAGAAGGGGGTGTTCAGTAGGTCAGAGAAGTTCTCCTGCCCCTCTGCTCTGCCTGCTGAGGCTGCATCTGGAATATTCCAGTGCTGGGCGCCTCAGCTCCAGCAGGACAGGGAACTGCTGAAGAGAGTCCAGTGCAGAGCCCAGAGCTGCTGGGGGGAGTGGAACAGCTGCCTGCTGAGGAGAGATTGAGGAGCTGGGATCTGGAGCTGGGAGGAGACTGAGGGGAGAACTCATGGATGGTTCTCAATCTGTACAGGGTGTCAGGAGAATGGAACCAGGCTCTGCTCGGGGACATCCAGTGACAGGACAAGGGGCAGTGGGTGCAGCTGGAACACAGGAGGCGCCACTGAAATAAGAGAAAAAAAATTACGGTGAGGGTGCCCGAGCTTGGTACAGGGTGCCCAGGGAGGTTGTGGAATCATTCAAGTCTAAACCTTGGCTCAAAGACAGTTGGAGGGAAACAATATGATTTTATTGATGATTTTGTCTTGTATTTTAATGCCGTTGTGGGCCATCAATCAAATGCTAGACCTAGGATGATCTGTACTGGAGAAATGCAAACCAAAAAGGCAGTTTCTGGTTTAAAGATCCTGTATTTGTCTTGTACTCAGCGAGTGTGGCAGTGACACAATCCAGAACCCACAAATCTCCTGCATCTCCTTAATGTTGGTTGTAACCCAACAGACTGCATATTTTCTCCTGTTTTGTGACTTGTGTTGACTTATGTTTTAAAATCATTTACCCCAAAACACAGCAGTTGCTCTCTCCCTTGAAACTCTGGTTTAAACACAGGGATTGACAAATGTGCTTCTTTGCCATTCCCATAACCCTGGTTTCAGTGATGTGTTTAAACCACGTGACAGGATGAAACTGCTGCTGAGAACAGAGGAGAAAAAATGCACATAAGTGAAAAAAAATGCATAGCTTTAACTTTTTCTGTTCATGACTTTCTAAATAGTTTCTTCTGTTGGCTGCTGTTTTGCTTTGTACTAATGTCATCTCTGTTTCTTGGCATGGGCTTCTGCTCAAGGCTATTGTGAGTATGGCTTTCTATTTACTTAACAATACTTGCAGTTTATAGACTTTTTTTTTGTTTGTGGTTTGTTTGGGGTTTTTAGTTTGGTTTGGTTTTTTTTGAAAGACACTTGGTGTGTATGAAGTGAGTTTAAAACAAAACCTGCTTTGAAGCTTTTATTGAGTGAGTTTATCTGAATGGGATCTAACCAGAAAGTGAATAGTATGAGTTGTATTATAGTTTTTACCTATCTGTAATCAATAAATATGAGAAAACAGAAAAAAGGGTGGAATTTCTGCTCTATTGCAGTCAGAAACTCCTTCTAATTTGGGGATAGGAATTTACTTCCAACTAATTTGATACATGTCTTCATGCAAATGGCATTGCAATTTTGGTATGAACTCCTCTAGCCAATTCTGCTGCACTTAACATTGTCAGGTTAGTTTATTAAGTCTAATTACAAAGATACTGAAGAAATTAAAACACCTGCCATAGAGTTTTGTTGTTTATTTTGCTTTTATCGATTTAGTTCCTAGGAAAGCATTTGTAAAGTTACAAAGCACTCTGCTTTCAGGAAGGTCACCCAGCTGTGAAGAGGATTGCAGCCACAGAGCATGGCTTTACAGTTGTGATCTAGATCTGAATAAAGAAAAAAGTTGGATTTTGGTTAGAATGTCAAAACTGTGTGCTATGAGATAACATAAATAGTTAAAGCTCCACAGTATACTAAAATAAAACATTTAACTTTCTTTTTTTAGTCAATTCTTCTGAAAAAGAAACTTGAAGAACATCTGTAAGTATTTTGTTTGCCTGTTTTGTTTGCCACTTGAAATGATATGTTTTCCAAATGGTAAGGAGGGCAGGCAGTCATTAATCATGCCTCTGAAAAATACACAGCAAAGAGATATTGGATAACACAGGACTGCTTAGAAATTGCAGTTCAGGTGCTCTTCATCCCATAGAAATGAGAAATGTGAAAGCAATGAGTGAGGAAGGATTTATCATTTTGGGTGGTTTTAAATCCTCAGCATTGTGTAAACATTGACTCAGAGGAGTAAGTGTGCTTGTTCCAAAGAAATCACATCAACGTAAACAAAATTAATCAGTTTACTTTTTAGTATACATTATGGCATAGAAGGCAACACTTTAGAAAGTGCTTTCATTTTGTTATGCTATTCCTGCACCTCTTCACTTCCCTGAAATGCAAAGAACTATTGGCTTTTTTGGCTTGCCAAAAAACCTGTCCAAAAACCCCCAAAATTCCTGTTACCTTTGGGTTGAATGGTGCTTTCAGAAATACATCACCCTCTGAGGATTTTTTTTTTAGTATTGCTTAATGTTCACTCAAGGACAGTGATAATATTGGGAAAAAACCAAAATGTGCTTTTATGTTTTGTATCAGTGAGAAGCTCCACGAAGCTAACAACGAGCTACAGAAGAAACGAGCTATTATTGAAGATTTGGAGCCAAGATGCAATAACAGTTGTGAGTTCCTCGGGCAGCCCATTTCTTTGTAAACAGTTTAATCTCTAAGGTGTCTAATTACAATATTCAGAGCAGGTGCAAGATGAAGAAAATCCACATTTTAAATGTAAATACATGCAGTGGTATGTATGTTGTTAGTTTCACAGGAAGCTGAGGTGACCAGAAAAAGCTACTTCTATGCAAAATAATATGAAAAAAAGCTGTTTATATGGAAAATACAAAAAAAATATCTATTTCTATGAAATACAAGGACTTACATTTCAGAGAGCACTGTAGTAAGGTGTTACAGTGGCTGTAGCTGTAATCTGCCACTGAACTGTTATAAACGTCACCTCCTAAGAGCCTGATTTGGGTGATCCTTGCTACCATCACCAGGTTGTTTTTATCTGCTGTTCACACCACTTCAGGGTGTTTTCAGCACTCTTGTGATTTGAGAATTTTCAGGGAGAACATAGGAATTCTGTCAGTTGCTCAGATCCTATCCAGAATCCTGCATCTAGGTTTATTATTTTAGCACGTGAATGCTACTTTTTTTTTTTTCCTGAGAAGTACTGATTGAGGTAGATTGGTTGTTTTCAAACCTGCTTACAGAAGTTTGGCAGAAGTTTGCAGTCAGTGGCAGCTTTTCTGGTTGGTGCCAAAGCAGTTCTAGTTATGAAGAGATCAAGGAAGATAGAAACATCATTTCAGAATTTATTACCTGTATCCAAGAAGAGTTTTCATTGGTGTTGAGCTAAATCTGAAGAATATGTCATAAATTCCACGTCTCAGGAAATGTTAGAACACAGGGAATGAATGAGCAGCTAATAAATAACCCTGTCATAGCTTCAGTGCAGGATTAAAAATTCAGTGCAATATTCTGACTTGCTAGCTTCTAAATGCTGGGGCATATTCAGGCTTCTGCATATAGTTAATCAAAATTATAATTTGCTTTTTAGAAACCTAAGACTGAACTTTTGGTAAAATAAAAATACTTGCACCTTCTTCCTTTATTTGCATTTGCAGGAAATGCAAGTGGATTGTTTTTTTGGTTTGTTTTTTTTTTCAGATTCAAGTATCTTTTAAGCCAAAATGCTTGGTCATTGTAGAAGAATAAAAGCAGATTTTGTGTTCTTGGAGACTGCTGTTGCTACTATCACTGATCAGTGAAAGTCTTACTTGGCCCTTTTAGCAGCTTAGAGAGAAAAGTGAAAGGAAAAACAAGAAAGGACATTTCAAAATGAGGCAGCAAAACTGAGGGTTACCAATTATCTGTTATCTGAGAAGCAGGCATCACAGTTAGATGCTATTAGATCCAGGATAATTTTCTTCTGAGCTCTGAGATTTATAAAAGAGATGTAAGCAACAGTAGCATGAAATCCTTTATATAAGCACAGAAAAAGGCAGTGGAGTGTGATTGTCCTACTGAGCTGTTCTGCTACTGGAGAAAATGAGGGGCTAAAACTAAATTGAGTGTACTCTTGTCACAGGTCTGATAAATTGTGCCAAGATTGAAGAGCTGTGCCTCTTGAGAATTGCTCATCTTACATAAAATAGCAAAACTCACATATATCTGAGTTACCAAACTAAGATGTCGTGAAATCTCTATTTCATTAGGAAGCTCATCTTCTGTGATCAGTAAAGAGATTTATGATTCTGTTCCTCTTTAATTTTTTTCAGTATTTTCCAAGTCAAAAGCTACGTTTAAAACACCCCATCTCATGAGATGATTTATAAATACACATTTCTAATGTGTCTCAGATCAGTTCAGTAATTAAACTGTGGTGTCTGCTACATCAGGTTCCTTAAATTAGCTTTTCTTAATGGAAATAATTTCTAGCTGTTGAAAACCACAAAACTAAAATAAAAAAAAAATTTCATTATCTTCTTCTCCAATGTGTGCATCTCCTGACATAAAGCACTCAAAATTGAGGAATTACAAGAAGCTTTACGGAAAAAGGAGGAGGAAATGAAGCAGATGGAGGAGAGATACAAAAAATATTTGGAAAAGGCCAAAAGTGTAAGTATGAGTGTTTATGATCCCTCTGACAGACTGCACCACATGAGTGTTCTGCAGGAATAAAAAATAAAGGAGGAATTTGTGTATACACCAGCAAGGAAAAGAGCAGGAGGGCCCTTTTTAGACTGTTTCCAGATCTAAGATGTATTTTCATAGAAACACAGTTCACATTTACAAATCTTCCTTCATGAACACCAGTCAATGAAAATACCATTAAATTTAAAGCACTGTTTCATTCCAGCATCTGGACATTATTCTGAAATGGGTAGAAAGACAAAATCTCTTTCTATCCAGACATAGCTAAATCTCTTTCTATCCAGACTTAGCTAAAAATTTAAAGCTATTTCCCATTAGAGGTTAGGAATCTAGACATTCTGCTGGGTTTATTTTTGTTTTAGCTCTTGTGTTTGCTAGCACTCACTCTGCCTGTGATGGGTGCCACATATTAACATAACCAAGTGTCCCTTCCCCTTGCTAGTAACATAATGATCCTGCCCAGGATACAAAATGCTTCTTGGCTTCACAGAGCAGTGTAGAAATGATAGCAGCTCCTAGCCCAGGAGAGAGAACTGTGGCACAACACCATAAACACTAAAGCAGCCCTCCTTCAGGCAGCCAAACCTTGGCTATAAAGGAGCTTTATAGAGAAAATATTCCTACCACTGTGACTGCAAAGGAGAGAAGTTGGGGGTAGGAACTGCAGTCTGGGATACTGACCCTGGCAGGGCTCACACTTTTCCACAGCCCTGTACAAGGGAGCCCAGCCTCCACTGTGTCCTCAGGGCATCATCCAGCCCCATCCAGGGTGTCTGTGAGATGCTCTGACCAAACTGCTAGGTTTGGTTTGCAGGACTCTGCCTCTGAGAATTGCACAGCCCTCACTTTCACATTCTGGAGTGTCATTTATTACCAATGACATGACTTTAAGTCACTTTTTTATTTCTTTAACCTGGCTTCCAAGCTGGCAAGTCCTTCACTTAGGTTGATCTTGCAGGATTTCATTGGAAACAAACTGTTTTTCTTTTCCAGGTGATTCGTACCCTTGATCCCAAGCAGAACCAGGGTGCAGCTCCTGAGATTCAGGCTCTGAAAAACCAGCTGCAGGAGAGGGACAGAATGTTCCATTCATTGGAGGTATTAGTCCTCATGTTTCCTGGTACATATGTATTTCCCTATTGTTTTTTAGGTATAGGGTAACACTTTTTAAAATTGAACTTTAAATGTATGCTTTTTTGATGTTTGTTTTATAGAAAGAGTATGAAAAAACAAAATGTCAAAGAGAAATGGAGGAGAAATACATTGTTAGTGCCTGGTACAATATGGTAAGAATCTCCAAAACCCTTTTTTTTGTTTTGGTCTTCACATTTTTTGAATTCTTCCCCCCCCCCCCCCCACATGTACTTATTTGAAACCCAGGAGACTCAAAGTCTGCTGTTGTATGGGTTCAGTGGCTTCACAGTACCTCTTGGTCAGCAATCTGTGCTATTCTCTCAGTAACATAATATTTAGAATTGATCAATTCTTACATTCTGCAGCTCCCCCTTTGACCATAGATTCTTTTAGTATTAGATTTGTAATTATTATTAACATTCTCTTTATTAATAGCTAAAATCTATTTATTAAAAGTTATTTATTAGCTTATTATTATAAACTGGAAGGTTATAATTCAGCTAGTGTTGTGAACCTGTAAAATCTGATTTGACCTTTTCTTCTGTAAGTTTGTGAAATCTTGATCATGTGGCTAAACTTTCTTGTCAGAGGGTGCTGTGTGAGTTGAGCACAAACTAAAGTGCTTTCAGTCTTTCTGAGTCCCAATTCCTCACCTGTAAAATAGGGTGAACACTTCTGAATGTGTAGTCAGTTTAGACTTTTTTAGAGCCACAATTCTCCCAGGGATTTACACAAAAGACATTCATCTGTGGTGCCCTCTAAATTAAAGTAAAGCATTTTTGATTTGCTGTTTTTTTTCTTTTTCCTTTTTCTGATTATGCATGTAAAGCAGCTAATGGGACTTTTGTTTGTTTGTTTAGATTGTAAAATGTAGGGATCAATCACTTAGCGAGCATCCCGTACTATAGATCCATAAACCATAAGCTAGAACTAAAATACCATATTAACATCACTTCCAGGATTTTGTTTGACAAGTGTTGTAAACTTCCAGGGCATCGTGAAGAGGGATGAAGTTGTGTTCAGGGCTGCCAGGAGCCGCAGGATCCCCATCCTGATGGTGACATCTGGGGGCTACCAGAAGAGGACAGCGCGGATTATCGCCGACTCCATCCTCAATCTGCGCTACCTGGGGCTTCTTGACAAGCAGCCAGGGCAGAACATGTGATTAGAGACTCTGCTAAAGACTTCACCAACTTGGCCCTTCAATGACAACTTGCTACGTTCTAGGATACAGCTTCTGGGTTTAGGAGCAGGAAGCCTGCACTTTGGTATCAGGGTTAGTATAACATACTTCAAAAAGATTCAACTTTGCTGTTGCTGTGAACACAGTAGAGGGAATATGCAGTCACAGAACAGCCATGTCTGACTACTGAACCTGTCTGAAGCAAAGGCAACTAAGCCTTTTAAGCTGAGACAGAGACTCAAGGGTACTGTCTTTCAGTTAACATTCCTGGAGAAAGCTTTAACTGCTTCTCTTGTTATTATGGGTAGCCTATGATGTTGAAAGAACCATATGTTGGGTGTCCACAGACTGTCCCAGACTTGTTTCAGATGATGCAGTTTGGACTGTGGTGTGAGAAATGTTGACTAAACCTACTGGCATGGGTTTTTTTAGAGGCTGTGTTTTTTATTTTATTTTTTTAATTAAAATGTTGTTATAAATTGAGTTCTGTGCAGGCTTCAACTGACAGCTTAATATTAAAATTAGGTGCAATACTATGAAAAAACAGATTAGTTGATAAGATATTAAATCATAGTTATTAGAATGAAAGTTCACTAATTTATATTTTACTCCTGTTGTTGATAGTGACTTAAATGCTACTTATAAACACTTTGAGAAATAAAATATTAAATGCCTTTGGCTCTATATGCAAATGAGATATAAGGGCTAAGCATTTAACAGTCTTGGTTTTGCCTCTCAGTGAGGCCTGCATATAAAAGGCAATAGTTACTATGCATCGTAAATCACAAAGCAACTATAGTAAAATGAAAACTAATTTTAGAGTTCTGAGAATTCTTGCAGAAAATTTTATGTAGAAATATAGGGTTTTAGACATGTAGAATATTAGTAGAAATATAGAGTGGCAATATTATTGCCACCTTGTCATGTATAAAAAAAGTGAAGAGTAAATTTGGGGTTTTGTTGTGTTTTGCTGGTTTGGGTTTTTTGAGGTTCTTTTTTTTTCCAACTAGTGCTGTGTTTTTAACTTGCTTGAAGAGTAATGGTACTCACAGTTGCTGTCCTAGTTGGCAAGCAAATTGTTCATATTACAGATAAAAATACAGTGCAATTTCTACATGAATGTGCTAACTATATATGGAAACAAAGCATTGTATTCAGAAGCAAATTAAGTGCAGTAACTGTAAAGTTTTGTTTTATTTAAGTTGGTGTGTTTTGCATTGGGTACTGTTTGTGGCTTTGATTGTGACATACTGAACTGTCTATTTCACAAGAGCTTTTTTAACTGCCAAGTATTCACTGATTTGTGGTACAAATCTCACCTCATGTTTAGGTTTGAGCCATTTTATGAAGAAAAATATTTTACTTCTAGTAGAATTGATGTGTAAGCTATTTAAGGAATGTTTAATTCTAATTAGAATAGTTACCTCAGTGTTAATTTTTAGATTGATGGGGTTTGTTAATTGTCAGAACTTGCACAATTGCTATAAATATCTGCTTTAAATCAGACTTGACATATTGCACTAATCTTGAGTTGCAACACTATTATTAAAAAGCACTTTTAAATTTCTTACTAGACTGACCATTAAGAGTACAACTAATGTTGAGATTTATTTTTTCTATACTGTCTGATGTTACTGAAAGATGTTATTTCATATAATTTTTTATAAAATGATATATTTAATTTCTACAAATGAAAGCTCTGTCGTAGTACCATCTGGTCTTTTCTGACACATTTGCTGTTTGTGTTAACATGTTTGTTGTTTTCCCACAGTGGAGATTAAAGCAATGTTGAACAATACTGACTGACTTTTCACTTCATGTGTCTTGGTTGACCAGAGGGGAACAGTTTATTGAAAAGAGAAGGTAATGTGGTTTTCTTACTTAAGACTCACTGGGGTTCAGTTGCATTATAAGGGTGAATAGTATGAGGTTTGTCACAGCAGGCAACTTCTACAGGAGTTCATGTGTTGCCTTCTTAAAGTGAGCTTGGAAGCTTTGTGTCCAAATACTTTTTAACATGTCATCATAGGGGTTAAAGTCACTTTCTAATTCCAAGTTTTGTTCCATTACCTATATTGTAATTCCACTTTTAAGTATTTTATTGTTAGAGGTATTAACCTGTAAGCTAAGCTTCTGTAAGGCTGCAATAGTTTTTAGCATTCTTCTTATAAATCAGTACCTTTTCAGAGAGAGCTAAGTGTTTGCAGCAAAGCTTCCTAGCTATCAGACTCATCTGTAAAATTGACAGTTGTTAAGCCACAGATGCACTAACTGCATTTTCAGTGTTGCTTGTAAAGTTAGGATTGGGAAACAGAGAAGTCCTTCATTTTTAAAAAAAAAATAATTTAGTGTCTCATTTGACTTGGTTATTAAAACCAAAAGATTAATTTCTACACATTAAGAAACTACTCCAAAATAAATGCGTACTGTGTTTCAAAAAGAAGTGGTGGAACTGTTTCTAAATTACAGAATCACAGAATATCAGGGGCTGGAAGGGACCTAAAAAGATCATCTAGTCCAACCCCCCTGCCAGAGCAGGATCACCTAGACCAGATCACACAGGAGCAGATCCAGGCAGGTTTTGAATGTCTCCAGAGAAGGAGACTCCTCAACCTCCCTGGGCAGCCTGTTCCAGAGCTCTGGCACCCTCAGTGTGGAAAAATTCCTCCTCATGTTTACATGAAACTTCCTATGCCTCAGCTTCCAGCCATTGCCCCTTGGCCTGTCATCTGATATCACCAAGAAGAGCCTGGCTCCATCCTCTTGGCACTCACCCTCTCCTTTACTCCAAGCTAGAGCCCCAGCTCCCCCAGCCTTTCCTCACAAGAGAGATGCTCCACTCCCTTCAGCATCTTTGTGGCTCTGCACTGGACTCCCTCAAGCAATTCTTTGTCCCTCTTGAACTGGGGGGCCCAGAATTGGTCTGGCAATGACCTGTCTGTGCCAGCTCCCTCAGTACCCATGAGTGCAGGCCATCAGGATCCATGGACTTATGGATGTCCAGATTACTCTTCTTTAACCCAGTGCTCATCAACCAGGGAAGACTCCTTTGTCATGCTATCATCTGGTGCCTCAAGTGTTAGGGGCTCCTGAGGACAGTCTCCAGCAGTATAGACAGAGACAAAGAAGGTATTTAGTAACTGTCACCAGAGCACCCACCTCATTCAGCAGAGGGTCTGCATTGCCTCTAACCTTAGCTTTTCCTGAAATAGATTTGAAGAAGCCCTTTTTGTTATCCTTGACCTCCCTTGCAAGGTTGAGTTCCAACAAAACCTTAGCCTTCCTAGTTACCTCCCTACATCCTAAGTTTTGCTAGGTGCCTGACTCAATGCAAGTACAGTTGGTGTAGATGATCTGTAGGAGAAAGCAAGTATCTTCTGCCCTGCTTTCCTGCAGCCTTTTGAATGCATGTGAGTGCCATGTATGTTATACTCCCTTCCTGAAACTAAATTCAGAGTGCTGTGGTGAGGCAAAAATGCCAGTTTGATTGAGAAGATGTAAGAGGCAAAGGAAATAACTGTGGTGGGGCTGTGATTCTGACCTATCAGCATAGTGCAGTTCTGACCTCCCTCCCAATAGCTTACCTCAGTTTGTACCTAATTCATCTCCAACCCTAAATTTAAAAATTAAGAAAAGCCTGCCAGGCACATCTTGTGTTACCAGTCCTGTGGTATAGTATTTTTCTGGTGCAGTGGTCTGTGGAGCCATAGAGTGCATCCATAAATCATTTCTTCCTTCAAAAGTAACATTAC